>JABFDZ020000037.1:10351574-10367410 GCA_019775955.2 Pollimyrus isidori
ACGTAGTGCAAGCGGAATCCTTGAGTTCCTTTAAATCAGAGCTAGATAAGATTTTAACAACTCTCAGCTATTAGTTATGTTCTCCCCAAGCGAGCTTAATGGGCCGAATGGCCTCCTCTCGTTTGTATAGTTCTTATGTTCTTACTCATCTGCCCTTTTGTTTTCTGCACACACCTTTCAAAAGGGAAATACAAAAAACAGGACATTCTAACTTCTCGCAGAGGACATTGTTGAGTAAACAGGGTTGAGCACCTCACAGCTTAATACGTCAGACACTCTGACACAGTACAGAAGAAAAATGGACATCTAGTTTAACCTGGCATGGTTTTGTATCACTAAACTATCTTGAACCTGTAAGAATGTATGTGGGATGTTTATAACAGAGTATATATAGTACAGAAACATCTAGCAGTAGCATTTGAAATCATGTAATCATTGAATTATTAGGAAAAAGCAATTCTGTTTTATATTGAAAATACCTGCAGTCTATGTGGCACCCTTTAATTAAAGTACATACTGTACAATGTAATCTAGCTGAACAAGAACCAGGTTCTTGAAGGATGATTAAATAAAGAATATAAAGTATAAAGACCTTTCTGAAAACCTGTTAAAAGAATATTTATACCATATATATATATATATATATATATATATATACAATGTATTGGCAAGCATAAAGTGGAGGTTTATGGATAGCTATATGCTATGCATTCAGAGGACTTTATATTAGGGTGATTTATTTGTTTCTGTTTGTATTGCCTTGGTTCTATCTTTCTTTGAGTGTCCTTCTGTCCCATATTTGCAGAGACATCCACTTTAATTTTAGCTCCTGCCTGCAAAGTTCTATCTTTAAATGCAATTTATCGCTTTTTCATTTCATTTCTCTTTCCATGGGAAGGGAGAGGACAGGTTAAATTAACAGTAGAGAGATTTACATTACATTTTACTGCATTCTGATCCTTGTGTTTAAGCTCAATATGAAAAAATGCAAAAGCTACTGTAAGCAGTAGTATATAACTAATTAAGTTATTGAAACAAATATACATGTATAACTACATAGCAACTAAATTGACTTTTCAGAAAATATGATTCCTTATGCTGTTTTCTATATATGCTGATCAATGATGTTTACATCCCAAAATAATTATTGGAAGTAATTGTCATTGATATCTGCTGTTATTGTAATGCCCATATTAAATTTGCTTACCTTTTCCCCCATGTCTTTTCCAGCACTGAATGAACCAACTATTGACTATGGCTTCCAAAGGCTACAGAAAGTCATCCCAAGACATCCAGGAGACCCTGAGAGGTTACCCAAGGTATGTCTCAAGTGAAGGCAGCCTCATCACTTCCTTTACATAAGGACCACTAGGACTCTACTCACATTCTATCTTTTATAAATAAATAATATCTGCCGTTTTCATCTTAGCTTCTGATTAGTCTACAAGTTGACAGAGACTAGCAACTGTCAACTTCCAGTAAGGATTTTTCTCAAAATGCAGACCGTAACATACAGGTTCTGGGGTCTTTGTACCTTAAGCCTCCGCAGAGCTACGTCGGCTCAGGCTGATGGCTGTGTGGCTGGAGTTTTTCCTGATCGACAGAAAGGTTGTCTCAATGTGACTCTCACTGTTGAATGTGCTTATGCTCCAAAAAGTTTGTGACAGATTGTGACAGAGTGGATGACGTGATCTGAAGGAGAGCGATCAGGAAGAATGACTTCCCACGTCTAAACCTAAGGGGTGAATTATTATTGGACTTCATAATGATTGGAGGCAGTGTGGGGCTCAGTGGGCTAAACCTACCCTGTTCAACCATGGCAATTTGTCACCTAGTTAGTATGAAAGGAATATTGTCACCTGAAAAGGTGTGGCGATTAAATGACTGAAATTCCTTTGGGCAGGCAGCTACCGCAGGATAGGAATCTAATCAGTTGGGGTCTGACAGGCTTAAACAGTGCCCATGTTTGACCCACTTTTCAGAGGTGTACAAATCAGTCATCAGTGACTGCTGGTATGTGGATTAGATAGATAGATAGATAGATAGATAGATAGATAGATAGATAGATACAATAAAACACACAACGATAGAATAAAACACAAGGATTGAAGATACTGTGGGTATGGATGCTGTGCAGTTACACTGTAATCCCATGCAAACTGCATTTGATCATTTTTATCTGGAATTATTTGTCTCATATTAATATTAGACACTTGGCTTAATTCTGCACTGCTATTGTAAAAGACCCTATCTGGCTCTCTGTACAGCTTGCGGGTCACAGTGTAGGGTCAGTAAACATATAGCACAACTGGGGCTGGGGTTTTCTGCCTAGACCGAGGCTCTAACCGGTGATCTTCCAATCATGGGCACAGAGCTCACCGGCCCCAGCAGCAGGTGATGTAGACTAGTGTTGTAGTCAAGACCGCCTAAACCGAGACCAAGACATTTCCGAGACCGGAGGGTATCAAGACCAAGACACTGCTGAGATTTGAGGGTACCAAGACCAAGTGCAAGACCATGGCCAAGACACATTAAATTGAGACCAAGACCAAGACCGAAAACAGACTAGGGATAGAATTGACATCACATTACTCAGATCAACTGTAGAGAAAAAAGGTATTGCTGTAAAGTGTCATTCGTCGTTAAATCAAATTCATGTTATCTTTTCAATCATATAGTCTATATGTCTCTCATTTAAAATCTCCAAGATTTGTCATAGTTATGAGGCCTGATGGAAAATATAATTTCAGCAATCCTCTCCTATAACTGTTTTATCAGACCTCGTCAAGGGAAAGAGATGGGATCTACCTGAAAGATGTTCATATTAAGTCTCTTATACCAGGAACAGAGGCTCCAGGCAAGCTATGAATTTTTAAAATAGATGTATCTGACTGGTTGCATTTGAGCTGAGGCACATAATCCCATCGAGACCACTATGTCCGAGACCAAGACAAGACCGAGACTAAATAGAGACGAGACTAAGACAAGACCGAGACCACAAAAAACTGGTCTCGAGACCAAGACCGGTCTCGAGAACTACAGCACTAACATAGACTTGTAAGCTTCCCTGGGAAAGCCTATGCCAGGGTCCCAGGCAGGGCAACCTAGGATTCCACAGGGATAATGCAGATTCCAGGCTGGTTGTGGAGCAAAGCTGTGCTAGCATACGGTACAAGTGCTTTGAGAAGGCATATGATGTAGGACAGAGACGCCCAACCTTTTTTAACTCAAGATCTACTTTTCGGGTTGCCAGTGTGCCGAGATATACCAGTTCAAGAAAGGAGCTATAGCTTTTGCATTATTATTACTCTAGCAATAGTCTCTCGACATAGCTAACATGCACATAGCAAATCTAGGTAATTCTCCAAATAAAAAAAAGTGTAAATAAATGTATTTCGCTACCTTAGTGGGGTTGCTGCCACTGGGACGATGCAGTCGCATTGCTTACCAGATATATGGACTTAGAATTTGAATAAACAAAAAATAATCTTTCTCCTCAGAATAAAAATTATATGCTTTGGATTTTTTGGCTTCTGCCATGTTTGCGCACTAAATTTTTACAGTACATTAGTTTCACACTGAAAAATGGGCGCTTTGTGCACAACTGCACGGGCGCTTGCGACGGATTTTGCGATCGATTGAGAATTACTCTGCGATTGACTGGTTGGTCACGATCAACTGTTCGGGCACCCCTGAAGTAGGAGGTGCTGCAGGACTTTGGGCTACAGCGGCTGTTACCGAGTGCTTTTTGAGCCCTGGACTAATGTGGTATGTGTTTGTATACTTGGCACAGAACTGCAGCTAATTGCTGTGGGTCTTGGCCTCCATTAAGGCTCTGACCTGGGCATGGGGGGGGCTAGAAACAAGACTGCTGATAATCTCAAACCTTCAAATCCGAGGCTATGGTGCTCCCTTAGACAGAGCGAGTCGCTCCTTTCAGGTGAGTGGGGAGAGTGCACAAGTGGCTTGGTGACTGTAGTTTTGTGGTTAATAAGGAGGTCCATGGTGGTAATCAGCAGTTCAGTAGTCAGATGAAGCTCACAGTTTACTGGTCAGTCCACATCCCAGTCCTCTCCTATGCTCATGAGCTGTGGGTAATGAACAATGACAAAATAATAAGGTCGCAGATACAGCAGCCAAAATTAGGTTTTTCCACAGGGTAGCTGGGCTTACTCTCCGTGACAGGGTGATGAGTTCACAGTTCTGGACTTCAAAATAGAGCAAATGCTCTACAAGACTGAGAGGTTTGGGCATCTTATAGGGATGTCATGTACTGGGCACTGAAGGAGCTATTTTGGGCACGTCTCACTGGGTAGAGGCCCCAGGACACCCCGGAGGGATTATATCACCTGCGTGAAACTGGCACCCCATATGTCTCAGATTTAACTAGTCCAAGAACTAAAGCAGTACAGATGAAAATCTCAACATTTCAAACTGGCAGAAATGATTGAAACTAGTTTGGATAAAATCTGAAATATATATAGCCAACTTCACATAGGTCATTATATCGCCCAGCTGTCTGATGATTCCAGAAAAGCAAGGTCTCGTTAGTAGAGTGCCACTGCAACCCTCAACAGGACACTTAGTGAGGAAGTGACACAATCCATCTATCTGTCTTCAAACCATTTATCCTGATCAGGGCCTCAGGGAGCCCTTGAGCCTGATGCAGGTAGCATAAGCTTGGGTTATGTCCTGGACAGGACACCACACATACAGGTTATCATACTTTATTACACGGCTCTCTGGAATGCTTGATTCTGATTGGTCAGTTGAGACATTTGCAGGTCCGTTATTTTCTGATAATGACCGCTCCATAGTAATAATGCATAGCTGGTACTACTTCTATGTTTAAAATCCCTTCGACCACTGCTGACAGAGAGAAATGGAGCAGTATACTCTCATCAAATCCTGACAACAGCTTGGTAAGCGGTAAGTGTTCATATTAAATGTAATATTTATCATAAAATTCAGTCAACGATAAATGTAATTTTAGGTGCAGTCAACAAAAAGTCCATAGAGAAAACTTTCGCCAACTTCACCAAAAACATCAACTTAAACATCCCCGCTGGGACCACATTTACAATGTCCCAGTTCACAATAAATGGAAATGTGCAATTTAATACTTATAAATAAATAAAATACATGCGTTATTATATATTCATATTTAAATGTTATAAATTGTCTTACGTTTGAATGTTAGCGAAGTAGTACTATATTGTTTTGCGGAAGGATAAAAATGTTAATTTAAATTAAATATGGCAAAGAAATGTTTCAGATTCATATTCATGTCCAGTTTTTTTCCATATGTGGCAAGTAGCCGTGTAATAAGCGGGATAATGTACAGGCGAAATAAGCCCCTTCAGGGTGATACAAGACCCTCCGCTTATTTTGCGATAACTACCGACTGCCTGTACATTATCCCTTACATGGATGATCAAGCCTGGTTCTGATGGGGGGCTAGTGGGGTAGTTATTAGGAACCTTGCTCCACACTCAAGTATTGAGCTATGATATGCACATATATCTGAAATGGTGCATCCATTTGAAAGGACGAGTTTGACCTTGTTTTGTTCTTGAGGTTACAAAGAAAAACACTGAACTCCCTAAATATTAAGAGATTGTGATGTGTTGACTGTTTTGAAAGTAGATGAAAAGTGTCCTGAACTCCATGGAAACATTGAGGTTTACAGCAGCAGGGAAAGAGACACGTTCGTGGGGTGCAGCTGCAGCTGTGTGCATTGGCCTCTGCCAAGGCCAGCATTGCGGCAGCAGTCTGATGCTACTTCTGTGGACAAGTGGTACTAATGGGACTTGGCTGCACCTCCACGGTATTTTTCCTCACATTTTTAAGTCAGTGTACAGCTAGCATTATGCACTTAGAATCGTTATGTGACGCCAGAGTACCCACAATGCCCTGGGCCTCAAGAGCTACCATCCTAATGTCAGTAAATTAGATAAAGGGTTGAGCTGTTTATACAGTGCACAGCCTTGCACTTGAAAATGATGATGCAATGCATTTCTGCCTGCTGCAGCCTGTCCGCAAAGGGAGCATGCCTTAAGTTACTAGAATAGCAAACATCTTCAGCTTTGTTCCGAGAGCAATAGATTCAATGTCTGAAAGAAAACAAAATACTTGTATTTAAATTTACAGCCACTGCACTGTTTAATTGACTAGTACAATGTTAAGATCTTTTGTTGCACAAGGTTCAGAGTATTTACGGCTGGGGTGTTTGTCCTGATAAATTAGACAAATTGCTTTTAAGGAGTGACACTGGATGACAGACACACATGATAAATAAATGATGATACATAATTGGAAAGGGATGAAAAAGATAGCATTAAGATACCAATAAGAACTTTCAAAAAGAACTTTTAATGACTCCAATACCTCTAGCATTTATTTAAAGAATGTTTTCTTCACCATGGAGTAAGACAAACATTATTTACACAATTTACATTAAAGAGAACATGTGCATTGGAAGACTACTCAGAACCACCGATGGAAACGGATGAGTGGGACTGATCTAGGTCAGTCACAAACTGCAGGAGCCGGCTGCTCTTCTTGAGGAAAATGAAGGCCTGACTTGCACCCGAGATCAGCGATGGGACAAATTACTTAGTGAATAAGCCATACTTTCCAACAGGACTCCAACATGGTACCTTATTCAACTCTTACATTACACTAAAAGTCAACTGTGGATTACAATTTGACACATACATATCTGTATCTTATTACAAACACAGGTTGCAAGGGACTGAGATCACTCTAGCTAGCATTGCTAGCTTACCCATATCACTGTATTAATATAATGAATAAATGTTTTAGATACACATTAAATGACACTGGAAAATAGACAGGCTGGAAAATAAGCATCAAGTTGTCAAAGAGCTTCAAGCGAGGACTATGTCAGACAGTAGGGTTTGGGTTCATGCTCCAGGAAGCAAGAGAAAACAAAACTATACATAATGATTGGGAAGAAGACACAGGTGAACTAAGCATTTTGGCTCTGCGCCTGACCTAGGCACAGCCATTTCGTTTAGCCCATCTCAGGATGGCCATCTTACATACACGCTTTGGTTCCTTGTTCCTATGAAGGCAGGAACCTGCATGTGAATTCACCAGGATTCATTCTGCGTTTCTTACAGCACAGAAACTGGGTTGTAAGCCTCTGACTCCAAACTTAAAAGTGCACACATTTCACTGTTTAACCAGATACTGAAAATGTCAAAACAATACTAACACTAACTATAAAAAACACAAGATGGACTGTGTCTTCATAAGACCTGAAAAAAATCAGGAATGTCTATAGAGAAGATTGGCAATAAAATCTCATTAATATGTACACAAAATATTACTGACATATGCGATGCAAAAGTGCTGATCTTAGGACCTCACTGACCAGTTCAGGAACTGAGCCTTTTCACATAAAATATAGTACCTTTCTTTCAAAAAATGAAATATATTGAGATAATCCCATTAATTTGAGTTATGAAAACAACTGAATACTCTAATCCACATAAAAAAGCAAAATACTGGAATACGCCACTGCATGGCTTATTTGAACCTGAAAGTATGATTCAAAGGTGTAGGTGACACCACACTTTGCATTCGTACACAGACGCCGTGGATACAAGTGCGCTTGGAAAATGGGTTCAAGGATTACATGAAGTGTACTTGCAGTCCTCTGAATAGCCAGTCTGGGGAAGAAAACACCCTTCACTCTTCTCTTGTAAATGTTATAGATCATAATAAGCAAATAGAAACTGATCCATAGTTAATAGCTCACTGTAACAGACTTTGATGAGACCATAAATGCAAAAGCAGCAGATAATTGTGCTGCAAAATGATAGAATAAGAGTTTCCTTCTTAAACTGGTAGAATTTAACTGAAATCCGCCTTTCTGCAATAAGTCAGTATCAGTTCACTGTAAACTGTAAACTGGATGGTCCTCAGCCTTGTGCAGAGCAGGCTTTCTGTCACATGACATTAATAACTGTGAAAGCGAGACACATCCCCTCAGGCTGCCACTCCCTCTTCCCCCAGGGGGGCCCTGGGCATCTCTGGGCCCCACTCAGAGCCTCTGGGAATCATGCGGCTGGAAGCGGTTCAGTCGGCCAGGATCATTGGACGCAATGTGTGAAAAGTCTCGGAAGATATCCTGATAGGTTTCATCCCCTGCAAAAAGGAATGAGAGGAACATCAGCGGAAGGACCTATGCTGAAGCAGCTGACAGTGTCATGGCATACACACAAAGAACTAAACACAGGCATTACAATAATAATCAAACCTAGGCAGGCAGATACACACAGACATGCATTTAATGCATTAAAAGTGACAGAAAAATCTGCCCATACCTTTGCGCAGGTGAAAGCAGCTCAGGAAAGAAAAGCAGAGTTAAACTATGCAAAACATAAACCTGGCAGCCAGTGTGAAGCCTGAGCAAAACAGTGCAGCAGTGTTCATGCACCAAATGCTGAAGAAGATGCAGGACAGCTGAGAGAGACCCCCATTATTCAAAAAAGAGTGCTGTGAGAACATGACGCCATCTGTCCGAGTTTAACCAGTGGCATGGCTTAGTACACAGTAAGAGAGAAAAGAGGGAAAGAACGACTCACAAAAAGGTCACTTCTGTTATCAATCAAGTTGTATTTAAAGTGCATGTTCGACATACAAAAATACAGGTGCAGTGGCCTAAGCATTCATAAGAACCACAGGACAGAAAAGGCACAAATTCCCAAATAACAGATCGAAAAACAAGGTTGAAATGGAGGTGGGTGTCCAGCAACAGAAAGTGGAATCAATAAATGAACCGTAAACAAGCTACGACACTCTAGAGGTGTAGAATAAAAGCCTTTGTAACAAACATGTCACTGTATACGGATGTCATACATGTTCACACTTCTGTTAAAAGCTGCTAACATGAATTGTCTTAGAAACACACACAGAGACAAGATGAGTATATAACATACTGCTGCTCTTTCCAAAGAACATTAACTGCTTAGCCCTGACTGCTACCAAGGTATCAATAATGGTTTGGCTACACGGTACTGCCTGCACTTGCCAAGTACGAGCCAGACTGTGTTGCTGCCAGTCACTTGGACAAAATAAACATAGTGCTCATTATGACACTACAGAGCGACATGTACTGACACTGCCTGCTTAACTGCAGGAGGGGCCTCGCCTCCTAAGGAATGCCTGCTCATCACCTGACATCCTCAAAGCATTCATTTGTCGATATGTATTTAAAAAATATTTATTTGCCTCTATGTATTTGCATTTTGGTAATTCAGAACAACATTCAAGAGTTCTAAAAATGTCAGAAGTGTAACACCTCTTTTTTTTTCTATGGCTCAGCGAAGTACAACATATTACAGACCTAAAATAAGAATCCCATAATTTTTCTTTGTAACACTGCATATTTATGCTACGTATGCTATATACACATATGACATAAGCATCTCTCTCTATACATATCCATTAATTAATAACAGAATAAAAAGTAACCATTCAGAAAAGCTGTAGACTTAAACATCTCCAAACAATGAACACTGTGAGGAGGATGCTATATTGTACACCAATAAGAAGCCCAGACTTGGGATCTGTCCTGCTGCACTGGTCTATTTCACTAGTACCCAGCTTGCTGTGGACCTTCATTCAAATTGCATACCTGCCACCTTGTGGTTATTGTTAGTATTACATGCTATTGTTCTGTTCGCCCTCTGTTTTGTATTTGAAGTGGATTCTCCTTTTTTGTTATCACTATCATAGAAACAATCAGACACATTTTGGCAGTACTCACACTAGCAGATATAATCAATGATACAAGCAATCTGGACTGGTCAGTAGAGATAAAATGTAATGTGTCAATATCATCCATCACTAGCCATGTATACAAGTCAGGGTCTTGAGCCTATCCCTGGAGGTATAGGGCGTAAGGTAGGGGTGCTCACTGGATGGGATGCTGCCCAGCTAACACACATATGCACGTATACACACATTCATACACACACACACATCCCCCATTCAGTGATGACAATGTCTGACGTCACAATTTGAATATCTTTGCATTTTAAAACAAAAAGTTCTAATATACTTCATATCAAAAATAAAGGATAGGAATTAAGGAATAACCATTAATAAACCAGTATACAGTACTAATCTTCATAAACTAGATAAACTACTAATCATTTACTGTGAACGACAAGTTTCATACGCCACCATAATCCTGCCATATATTTCTTCAGAAAGAATGAATGTATGACTTGTTTGCATTATTATAAAAAATTAAATTAGCTTTTAAGGCCTTCTTCAAAAATTTTAGATATTTGTATTTAAAAGGAAGAGAATTTAAACAGTACAACTATAATTATTTAAAAGGTTAAGACGAGTCAAAATAATTCAGACTAGTGATATTATGATGCTGCATACAAGAACCACAGAAATGTCTGACATCTGGATTACTGTACATTCTCACAATGCAATGCAACGGCACTTTCACACCCTGAAACATGAAGGAGGGGACAATCATTTGTTCTTGTGTCGGGTGATTCTTACTGGCTGTGGCCAGCTGACCTGAGAGACCTGACCCATTAGTACAAGGTATGGATGAGGGACACATTCCTGCTGGACTCGTTGATAGTGCAGCTACTGCACACGCAGACTAAGAGTCGGCATGTCAGCTTGGGGCCTGAGCAAAGGCTGCTGGCCAGCTGCTACATCCCTGCCTAGCCTAGGAGTCCTCCAGCTGGAGGCTAATGAACTCCTGCATGCACTTCCTGTACTGCACTTCCGTGGGGCTGTTACTGTTATATTGACCTGACTGTCCATAGGGACCCTCTGCCTCCCGCATCTCCTCATTCATCTTGGCCAGGCGAAGCCTGTTGGGGGGAGAATGGAGGACAACAACTTAAAAATCACCGAAAACACACAGAAAAAGGCCTCATTCAGTAACTGATGAGCAAAAGCTGTTCTCTGGCATATCATGGTGGAAAAAACCTGGGCGAATGATGTATTTACATATACACATGACTACATATTACAGTCATGGCCAGAAATATTGTCACCCCTGCATTTATGTCACAAAAGGCACAACTTCTCCGAGAAAATTGTTGCAATTACAAATGCTTTGCTATTGTCATATTTATTTATCTGGAAGAATAAAAAAAGCAGAGGAATAAAAAGAAATCTGAGACATTCCACACAAAATGTCAAAAAAGACAGACAGAATTATTGGTATCATCAGCTTAATACCTGGCATCACACCTCTGGAAGAAATAACTGATTTTAATCGCTGTCTGCAACAATCAATGAGTCGTTTACATCTCTCTACTGGAATTTTGGACTACTATTTCTTTTCCAACTTCCCCAGGTCAATCAGATTTGAAGGGTTCCTTCTCCCAGCTGCTGTCCTTAGATCTCTCCACAGGTTCTCTATGGGATTTAGATCTGGACTCATTGCTGGCCACTTCAGAACTCTCCAGCGCTTTGTCTCAAACCATTTCTGGGTGCTTTTTGAAGTTTCGTTTGGGTCATTGTCCTGGACAGAGCCAGAGACCCAGATTTTTGACATTGGGCCCTACATTGTGCCCCAGAATTCTTTGGTAGCCTTCAGATTTCATAATACCATGCAAACTGCCAAGACTACCAATGACTGAAGCAGCAAAGCAACCCCAAAACATCAGTGAACCATCCTCCATGTTTGAGTGTAGGGACCGTGTTCCTTTCTTTGAGGGCATCGTTTTGGTCCAGAGAGATTAGCTATAGTGCCATGGGCTGTAAACCTCTTTACAATGTTCCTGTGACCACTGCCCACAACATTAAGATCTCTGGAGATTGACTTGTAGCCTTGGAATTGTTCATGCTTTTCTATAATTTTGGTTCTTAAAACATCAGACAATTTTTTAGTCTTCTTTATTTTCTCCATGCTCAGTGGGATACAACACAGATACTCAATAACAAGATTGAGTTAATAATTCTCCATTTTAACTGGTTGCAAATGGGAATTTCCATATTGCCAGCACCTGTTAATTGCTACAGGTGAGTTGAAAGGAGCAGCACATGCTTGAAATACAATGATTTCTTACTATTCTGATAAGGTGCCAATAATTTTGTCCAGGCCATTTTTGATGTTTTGTGTGGGATGTCACAGATTTTCTTTTCTCTGCTTTTTTCTGTTCTTCCAGTGGCAGCAAAAGAAATAAACATGACAATAGCAAAGCATTTGTAATTGCAACAATTTTCTGAGAGGAGTGGTGCATTTTCTGAGATAAATGCAGTGGTACCAATATTTATGGCCATGGCTGTATGTAAGATCAATGTGTGAGGCTTGTCAGAGATACAGGACTAATATTCTGCATGTGCCTGGTACTTCATGAAATAAAATACACTTCAGAGTTTTCTATAGACGTAACGGTGTTATTCCATATCAAGCCACCATGAGGGTCCCAGGTCACCCTCTCAGATTCCCAAATATCAGGTCTGTATCTCTAGTTGTCTTGAATCTATAGTGCTGTGAAATTAATTAATTTTACATATTTCACCGTACTTTTTGTCCAGCTTCAGACATTCATAGCTCCTTCGATAGAGCATCTACAGCCTCTGACAAGGGCTACCTTTGTTAATAATTCAAAAATGTAATCAGATCAGCTGTATATTATGTATTTTTGGGTCTGACCCCATGTTTTGATACATTTATGATTTCTCCATAAGTCTGATATAAGAGCAGCTGCAAATTTTTTAGGGGGATCTGAGAGGGTGACCTGGGTCTTTTGATATTTAATGATTCAATTATGTATTAATTTTTTTTCTTAATTTATTTTCTAATTAGAATTGTGACATTAAAAACCGTGATAAAGGACCGTGCTAAATAAAATTAGACCACTTCAGTCCACTTACAGTGTCACTATGTCGGCATTAGCTGTGTCCACGGCGATGGAAAGGGGACTCCTGTTATCAACATCCAGCGCGTTCTGACTGGCTCCCCTTTTCAGGAACAAGCACACCTGCCTGGTCCAGACACAGTTAAACTAATTACAGTGTTGCCATGGTGATCAGCCGAGGCAGGTCTTTCTACCTTTATGACTATGAGGCTCAAAAAAAGCATGTCACATGGCACTGATCAGATGAGGGACATAAACACCGATCCATGACACCCTTCTGCCTTGTCCGCACAGGGGTTTATAACAAAGATGCATTTTAGATACACTTTCGAATATGACTTTTTATGTTACTTCCCGGAGAAGGGCTAGTGCTACCATTAAGCAAGGCACTTAGGGTACTTTTCCATCGCACCAGGTACAGTATTTTCAGTACTTCTGGTACTTCCATAAAGTACCAAAAGTATGGTACTACTTCTGTGTCGGGTTTCCACTGGTGTAAAAACTGGTACCAGCACCAAATGACATCATCAGTGATTGCTCCTGACTCCGGTATTTCTTTCAATGAATTCAAACATGTTATTTTATGATCCTTCACTTTCCAGTAGTCCTGTAGTTGATTTTCAAGCGGCATTGTTCAGTGTTTGGCGTGAGCCCCATTTCTTCCAAGCGGCTTGCTATTACGGCAAATACTTGTTTTTTTTCGTGCCATCTAAATCCCGCTAGATCTATTCATCCGACCACATGGCAATTAAAGCCTGTGTTTCCTCATTTGTCCATCCTTCTATTTTACTTTTTAATATTTTTGTTACTACTGCTTTTTATTTCGTTTCTTGCTGTTCGCTGTGTGTATGTTGTGTTTCAGCGGCAGGCTATTTGCATAACCAATTGACAGCAAATATCTTTGCAAGTTCCACCCCAAAGTTCCAAAGAAGTACCCCAACTGGTTTGGCACTTTTGGTACTCGTCTTTTGACCGGAATGGAAAAGTGAAAGTACCGAAAGTACCGTACTTATTGTGGTGAAACGTCCTTAGCTTCAACTGCATCAGCATAAGTTCCCCTGGATAAGCAGAGAAGTTCATGACAGTGAGCACTGCGGTATGAACCTGGCCGCTCACCCGGTATGGCCCAGAATAGTGGCGTGGTGCAGGGGCCCTCTGCTGTAGGCGTCTGGCTGGTTCACATTAGCTGAGTTCTGGAGCAGGAACTCACAGGTGACCATGGAGCCCTGGTGAAGTGAGAGAGGAATCATGGTACATGCATGCGATGCATGAGCACATAAATAAACACATGCAGCTCACCATGGTGCAGGGTTTATGAACAGACTGACACAGCTAAAGGCCACTTTGAGTCACAGCATCTCAGAGGATCTTACGATTTATGATCCAGCAACTCAGCACTGTGTAAGCCCCGTTATGCAGACAGATCAGCTCAGCTGCTAAATTCTGGCTTTGCCAGAGAGCAAAACAGTCTATGCAGGCAGGTAGAATGTTAAACAGTAGCGGGGACGCCGGAGTCGATTGGTGGCCAAACTGTCAAAATATGCTTTACGTTCTCTCAGACTTCAAGACCATGGAAATAAGGTGTAAGACAAGGCACAGGAGCACAGCGCTCTCACAGAAAGCAAATTCAGCCCATCGCAAGAACAGGTGCTCCAATTCCAATTGCTGCTGCAATGACGTTATGCCTTGCGTATGGACACACACACGCACACACACACACACACGCGCACATACACATGCGCACACACACACGCACACACACGCACACAGGCACGCACTCACACACATACACACTCACCCCCTGCACCGCCATAATTAACGGCGTCTTCCTGTCCTCCTCTGCGTTGACCCAGTTGACCTCAGCGCCATGCGCTATAGCCTCAGTCATGTCCGGCAGGCTGCAGGCGTAGGCGGCCCAGTAAAGCTGCAGTCCTGGGGAGCATGCCTTGGGTTCCTGGGGGACAGCAGGCCCTCTACCAGGCTGCACTGGGCATGCAGGCTCTGGCAGACACACAGGGAGCAGCAGAACGGCTGTGTTTCAGTATCTCAGGGAAAGACGGCCTACCACAGACCAGGACGTCCGCTCCACTCTGTACCAACTGCCCCTTCCTCAAGGTGCACTAGGTGAATGTTCAATCAAGAGACATTTTTAAACTGGACCATAAACAAATTTCATCTCTGCAGTTAAAGATTACCAAATCATAGGAAAACAACTGACTGAACATTCTCCAAGCGTAGTGTTTCCATATTTTTTGCCAGGGGTTGTAGTCATGGTAAGATCCATATACAGTAAGTGTATAGTTAACGTACATAAGTACGTTAACTATACACTTACTGTATATGGATCTTACCATGACTACAACCCCTGGCAAAAAATATGGAATCACTACGCTTGGAGAATATTCAGTCAGTTGTTTTCCTATGTAGTCCAAAAATGAAATCACAGATATGATACAAAACCATATTGCCTAACAGCTGAACATTCTGGCTTTGTAAAACATACCTCTGAAAAATAAAATGACATTGTTGCAATTAATGGAATCACCCCTCTCAGAAGATGCTCATTCAAAGTTTAATTGTGTAGGAAAAAAACAGGCATACACATGCCACAAAACTATTTTCACTCAACAATCCAAACTTCTGGATGTATAAAACACGTAAAAAAAACAAAAAAAAAACAAAGAAAGATAACTATAGTCAATGACAACTGCTTTTACAGATCATACAGAGGAAAATATAATAGAATCACACAAATCTGAGGAAAATTATATAGAATCACCAAATAAAAACACCACTATTATTTTGTTGCATCACCTCTGGCTTTTATAACAGCTTGAATTATCTGTGGCATGGATTTAACTAATGACAAACAGTATACTTCATCAATCTGTCTCCAGCTTTGTCTTATTGTGGTTGCCAGATCAGCTTTGCAGGTTGGAGCCTTGTCGTGGACCATTT
>JABFDZ020000037.1:10372462-10382958 GCA_019775955.2 Pollimyrus isidori
CTACATTACCAGGGGCCCATGTGTCACCCCTACATTACCAGGGGCCCATGTGCCACCCCTACATTACCAGGGGCCCAGGTGTCACCCCTACATTACCAGGGGCCCAGGTGTCATCCCTACATTACCAGGGGGCCATGTGCCACCTCTACATTACCAGGGGCCCATGTCCAACCCCTACATTACCAGGGGCCAAGGTGTCACCCCTACATTACCAGGGGGCCATGTGCCACCCCTACATTACCAGGGGGCCATATGCTACCCCTACATTACCAGGGGCCCATGTGCCACCCCTACATTACCAGGGGCCCATGTCCAACCCCTACATTACCAGGGGCCCAGGTGTCACCGCTACTCTCCCAATTGCTCACCTTCAGCAGCTCGGGCTCCCACATGTCCAGCGTCAGGGACCTCACCTTGGAGAAATGAACACCCAGGCTCCTGGCAGACATGGGGGTAGAGAAAGGTGGTGGGTGGTGTGTCAGACAGCTTAAGGAGAAGGGGACGGTGGCAGCAGACCATTGGTCAAGTGACACTACACTACAGTGTAGCCGTCCCTGGATAGGATCTGCAGCACACCTAACATTCATTATTACTGTAAAAGGTAATTCAATATTCACCAATACTGCAAAATGTGAATTAGCTATTGGGTGATGAGAAATGCTTTAGCCAATCATGATTCTGTGATTACAGCACCTCAGCCGTTTTTATTCTTTACTGAGCACCAGCCAATGATCCATCAGCTTAATTGCAGAATGGCACCCTCTGCATTGCAATGCTGCATTTACATTTTTGAAACAATTTCTCATCAAAAAAATATAGTTAATTTATGATATTCTGACTGTACAACACATGAGGATATAGGATTTTTGGACTGCATAAAATTTGTTAAATGTGATCTACCCCCCCATGAAAAGTCCTTAGTTGCTTCCCTCCCAAGCAGTTCTGAGTTGCTCCCTTGCCCCCACCGGACAGTCCTCAGCTGCCCCATCCTACCGGACAGTCCTGAGTTGCCCCTGCCTGCCACACGCCCAGCGTACCGGTGGATGCCGGAGCACTGGATGCACAGAGTGATGCCCAGGTTGATGCTGGCCCAGCGTGGCTCAGCTGTGCCACAGTCGCAGCAATGGCTGTTGCCGGCAATGATGAGGACTTTCTGCAGGGCGCCATCCCCCTTCAGGTTCCTTTCCCGGGGCTCGCCGCTTGAGTCCAGGCTTCCTGTTGATGCTGAAGACCTGCTGTCCAGCTTCTGTGCAGATAAAGCACCTTGGGGGTCAGGTGAGCAGGGAGGTCATAAAGGCAATGGGGTTAAATATGGGTGCGGCGCCCCTGCCTCCTCACCTCCACATCGTCCCCCTTCTCCCGGTATGCTGTGGCAATGCTGTTCTGCACAGCTTTGATCCAGGCCTGCCGAAGCTTCTCGGAATCTGCCTGCATCATGCAGCTTCTGGGAGAAGGGAAGCGCCAGCAGAGCTCACATCTGGGAGGCCAACCATCGCCTTCAATAACACTCCACCTTTATCTTATTCTGCACAATTCTAAACACCTCATATCTTAACTGAAGTGCTTTTAATTAAATACTACTGAACAGTTAAATGTTTAAAATACAGTACTGTGCAAAAGTTTTAGGCAGTCAAAGGTAATGTTTAAAGTTGTGTAATAAGTGTACATTTACTGCAAACACATTTACATCTATGTAACAGTTTTATTTACTTGTAGGGATTGAAAATGGCCCCAAATGCTGTTGATGTAGATAATTTCAGGTTTATAATAGAATAATATAGATTTTCAGTTAGATTTCTTGCATGTTCATGAGATTCAGAAAGCATGAGAGTTGGCAACCCTGCTAATGTTTTTGCACAGTGATGTAAATAATTTAAAATAAACTGTAATGGTCATACATGTATAACAAATAATATGTTGGCTAATTACTTGCAACTGACAAATTATTTCTGTTAGTCCAACCTGAGGTATGACACCAGCCACTGCTCACATTTCACTCAAACCCTGGATCCATGTATAGATCAGGATAGAGACAGGACTAAAACCGGCAACTGCTCATATTTCATACAAATCCTGGTCTCATATATAGATCAGGACAGAAAAATAACAGACTGACCTCTGCTCACATTTCATTCAAACCTCGGTCCCAAGTACAGACGAGGACAGAGACGGGACAAAGACCCATGTATTGCGGATGCCACTCACTTTGTCGGGGACACCACCTCGAAACAGAAGCGCCTCTCAACGTCTTCACAGTACTTGACAGTACATAGTCGCAGGTCCTCTACCACCACGGTGGGGTTATCCTGTGGGAGAGAGCCAAACCTTCACAAGTGCTGGGACAAATATGACCTCCAATAAATACTGTTTTTTGTTATCTTGGAATTAGCCAGTAAACATGGGTGGTGTGTATTGCAACAACTGTTGAACGAGTAGTACAAAAGTTGCCAATAAAAATGAAGACTATGTACATAATACCTATGTTTAGGGCAGTCTCTTACTATACTTTATTACTACACCATTCAGCCAAAACATTATGACATCTTGCCCAATATGCTTTTAATCTTCCACATGCTTCCAAATTAAAACAGTTTAAACTCGCCAAGGCACAGAATCCACAAGACCTCTGAAGGTGTCCTGTGATATTTGGCACTAAGATGTTAGATACTTTACTTCCTGTAAATTACAAGGTGAACTCTTGCAGATAAGAGTTCCAGCACATCCCATAGACACTTGATTGGGGTGAAATCTGGGGAATTTTGAGGCCACAAAAACACCTTGAGCTCCTCATCATATTCCTGATGAATAGTCATATTCCTCAAACTATTCCTGAACAACTAAGGTAATGTTGCAGAGTATATCACTCTACTGAAAGAGGGCACTGCCATAAGGAGATACAATGTCATCTCGATAGGCAACACGTGTTAAACTGAACGATAGCAACATATTCCCAGATGGTCTGGCCACCCCCATTTAATCACAACTCCTCCCACACCCCCAATCTCCACAAACCTTCAAACTCTACCCACCTCTCCACAAAAATCTCTATTAAATGCTCGACTTACTTGTCTCAATTTAATAAGGCAAATCAGATCTGCGTCTGAGGCTGTCCTTTCATGTGCCATCGGTAAGTGATATTGCTTCAATTTTGGTGCAATTTGCCTTACACATACAATGTGTTCTATCAAATACAAGATATGTGTTCATGGAGAGGGTGGACTGGTTCCAAAATCACATGTATTCAATAAACACTGACTACAATTAACACTGACTACAATTAACACATTCACGCGAATGTCCAGACCTTGGGTTTCCAAGCAGAACATTTCCCAAATATCAAACTGCTGGTGCATTTTGGTAACATTGCTTCCACAGGTAAAGAATGTACATGCATCCAGCCACCCACATGATGTAAAAAAGGATTCATTGGACTAGGGTGCCATTCTTCCATTTATCCAAGGTCCAGTTCAGACACTCACGTGCCCATTGTAGGCACTTGAGATGGCAGAGAGGGGTCAGCATGGTCATTGTAACCAGCCTGCAGCTAGACTGTCCCTTTTGCAGCAGGGCGCGATGCACTGTGTCATAACACATTCCTCCTGTGACCATCAATAAATTACCTATGATTTGCTCCACAGTAGACCTTCTGTCAGCTCAGGATGGACTTCATTTACATCTCGCATTGATGAATCTTGGCCACCCAACACCCTGTGTCTAGTTCATGGTTTTCCCCTCTATGCACTACTGTCAATATTCTCAGTGTGCCAGACGAGAAGCATCGCACAAGCCATGCCACTTCAGAGATGTTCCGACCGAATCATCTGGCTAAAATTATTTGACCCTTCTTAGTCACTCCTAGTCAATCTGGCACATCTACTAAGAGTAATGACTGTTTGCTTACAGTCGTATATATTCCAGACCTTGACAAATGCTGTTTTTACAAAATCATCTGTGAATGCTCATAAATGTTTTAGCAGTGCAACAGCATTTCAAAATTATAGAATGAGGAAGAAAGCATTTTGCATACCTTGTACTTCTTCTGGTAAACTAGCTGATTGTTCTGAATGGAGAACCAGCGCCTAAGAAGAGAAGCATTATTGATGAAAAAAAATGTTTAAAGTGAGACAATTTGCTATTTAATGAAAAATATTGGCTCATTTTGAATTTCATGACAGCAACACATCTCAAAAAAGTTGGGACGGGGGCAATAGGAGGCTGGAAAAGTCAGTGGTACAAAAATCCAACAGCCGGAGGAATATTTTGCAAATAATTATGTCAACTGGCGACAGGTCAGTAAGATGACTGGGTATAAAACGAGCATCAGTGTCTTTCAGAAGTAAAGATGGACAGAGGATCACCAATACCCCTAATACTGCTTCGACAAACAGTGAAGAAATTTCAGGAAAAAAGTTCCAGTAAAATTGCAAAGAGGTCGAAATTATCATCATCTACAGTACATAATACAATGAAAAGATTCAGAGAATCTGGAGAAATCTCTGTGTGTGAGGGACAAGTATTCTGGATGCCTATGATCTTCAGGCCCTTAGGCAGCACTGCTTCACAAATAGGCATGATTCTGCAATAGAAATCATTAACTGGGCTCAGGAATATTTCCAGAAAACATTCTCAGTGAACACAGTTCGCCGTGACATTCAAAGATACCAGTTAAAACTGTATCATTCATAGAAGAAACTGTATTTGAATTTGTCCAGAAGCGCTGATGTCTTCTCTGGGCCAAAGCTCATTTAAAATGGACTGTGGCTACGTACAAAACTGTTCTGTGGACAGATGAATCTAAATTTGTAATTCTTTTTGGAAACCAGGGATGCTGTATCATCCAGACTAAAGAGGAAAAGGAGTACCCAGTGTGTTATCGGCGCTCAGTTCAAAAGCCACCATCACTGATGCATGGGGGTGTATTAGTACATACGGCAGCTTGCATATCTGGAAAGGAACCATCAATGCTGAAAGGTATATCCAGGTTCTCGAGAAACATATGGTGCCATCCAGACGATCTCTTTCAGGGAAGAACTTCCATTTTCCAACATGACAATGCAAAACCACACACTGCATGAATTACAACTTAATGGATTCGTAGAAGAAGGGTCCAGATACTGAATTAGCCAGCCAGCGGCCCAGATCTTTTACTCATTGAGAACATTTGGCGCATGATAAAACAAAAATTACGACACAGCAGACCTTGGACAGTTGAGTAACTAGAGTCCTGTATCTGACAAGAATGGGACAACATTCCTCTCCCAAAACTCGAGCGACTGATCTCCTGTCTCCAGACGTTTACAGACTGTTGTTAAAAGAGGGGATGACACCCAGTGGTAAACATGGCCATGTCCCAACTTTTTTGAGATGTGTTCCATATCATTGTAGTCTGTTTTTATTAATTTGCACAATGTCCCAACTTCATTGGAATTGGGGTTGTACTCAAAAAAATGTTTGTGTGTTAAATAATTAGTTCCCCCACAGTATATACATCACCATCCACACATACGCCCACACGCAAGCAGACATATGCTAAAGTGTATATCTTTTTAATTTACCTAAAGGAAACCCATGCAAACATGGAGAACATGTGACAAAAATGCTACAGCTGCAAGCTTGAAATCCAACACGTCATGATACATGTTGGAACAATGATACAGGAACATGTTGGGCTGTCAACAGTAACAGAGCAGAGTTTTACTGTGTTAGTGTGGCCCATCACGGCTGTGGTCTGGCCATCAAGCCGGACACACAACCATTTTGACTCAGCCACCATATCGGCACCATTAATTAAGTGTTGCTTGAAAGACATTAGGAGAAGGTCTACCTGTGGCATTCAGTAGTCCATGTGACATTGCCTCTCTCCGGGGTAGAAATGTGATTATGTGTTATAGCCCAGGGCGGACTGCAGTGTCCTCCTACCTATTCCAGGTTTTGAACGCGTTGCTGGCCCTCTTGAAGAGGTAACCCTCCATGGCAATTCCATTGTCTGCATCCACATTGTACTCCAGTTTGGTGTCGTCATTCGAAAAGTCCTGGGCGCCAGAGAGATTGTGGTCAGAATGTATTCAAATGTGTAACAAAAGCTACATACAAGCTACATACATAGTAGGTGCCAGTTCTCCAAGAAGACAGTGACTAACTTCTAACTAACAGATCACACCACAGGTTGGGCCAAAACACGGATGAGTTCATGCCCTCAACATGCCACCTGCAGCCTCTCCCTACTGATCAAGCCACGCCACACAGCAACCCCTGAACCCCTGAGCGCGGCGTGCAGGCGGAAACCCTGGGCGCGGCGCAGATGTGCAGGCGGAACCCGTGAGCGTGGCGTGCAGGCGGAACCCCTGAGCGCGGCGTGCAGGCGGAACCCCTGAGCACGGCGTGGACATGCAGGCAGAACCCCTGAGCACGGCGTGGACGTGCAGGCGGAACCCCTGAGCGCGGCGTGCAGGTGGAACCCCTGAGCACGGCGTAGACGAGCAGGCGGAACCCCGGAGACACTCTTTTGCAGCCGGCCGAAGACATGTGAAGGTCACCAGTGAAGGTGTCTGACAGCGGCAGGCTGCCTCAATGGCTGCTTACTACCAGCTGGGCACCTTCACTGCTTGGCGAGCAGTAACCACTCCTGCCTTCCTCTATAGTGCACACATCCCTGCAGCGTTACCCAAATGATCCAGTTTACTCAATAAAGGAATTATTTCTGCTCTATTTACATAGCACTAAGTTCCACCCTTGGGGAATTTTCAATAAAATCACAGGTAAGCCAACTTGTCTTATTTTAAGCTAAACCTGCCTTAATACACTGACTATTTAAACAGGAACCCAGTTAAAGCTAAATTAATAAAACACATAATACATTAACTGGTTAAACTGTTCAAATACCAGATGAATGACGAGGACATGACCAGCAGTGCAGGGCCCAGTTATAGCACAAAACATAGGCAGCAGGCTTTTAATACAGCCCTCTATGTATAGTGGGCCTCTCACAACGCACAGGATATAAGGACGAGTGTGGGGCATCAGAGTACAAGCGTGAGGAGAAGAACAGGAACACCATCGTTCCCCCATGTCATGGCCAAGCCCGAAGCAGAAATCGAGAGAGGGAGAAAAAGAGGAGATAAAAGGAGGAAGGAAAGTCTTACCTGCAGAGCAGCCTGGCAAAAGTGGAGAGGAGAGAAGGAAGATCACATTAAAGACTGCAGATATGGGGAAAGAGAGACAGAAGGTGGGGGGGACAACAACACCAGAATAGCATCTTACAGGAAGGGGAGGGCAGGAGAGAGACTGCATGTACGGTGAAGGGCAGCAGGGAGCAGTCAGCCAATGAGGAGGAGCAGGCAGCATGCAATCGGCCAATCTGTGCCCAGGTCCTAACCCAGCGCCGCCCCCATGGGACATCCCTCCCCCTTAAGCGTTGGGTAAAGCTCACGGGTTTCAGCCGGACCTCCTTCACCTCGTCATGTCAGACTGGTACAGGCTTGCTTTCACCGGAGATCACTGGAAGGTCAAGTCTGCAACTTGACCCTCCTGCTTTAAATGGATCTCTCTGGCTCTATGTATCAGTTACTACAGGCAAAGTCTGACTCATATGTGAGAGTAAAGCAGGGTAAATACCCCACATCTGAAGGAGAAACTCCCTAAACCAATTCCTGCATCTGATATCAAAATCATTCAACACCCCAAAGCTGTAGTCTGTGCTTCCATGCAATACATCAACAGAAGTGTCGTACTGCAGATTGCAGCTTTCACTTAATCATTGCTTAAGACTGATAATTTGATCTGTGGTTATTGGGTGGGCTTTGAAAGGAAGTCAGGTGATCTCCAGATGATACTGGGGCGAAGGTCACATGGTCCAGCAGCCACATAAAGCCCAGGTACGCCATCATGCTTTCTGGAAAGTACTGCAGAGCATGTGAGGAAGCAGAGCTGGGCTGTGTCTGTGTTATTCCAGTGCCCAGTCTGTGATTAATGGGCAGCAAGGCGCAGAAGAGTCACTCCAACGAGGGCTATTTTTAGGCCCAAGGCTAAGCCTGCGTTTCCCCCCCAGCCCTGCTCCTTCTCCAGTATAACGGCAGTGTGATCCCCAGCCAGCGGCAGGACAGTACCTTCTGCTGGATGGTAGAATGTTTCAACTCCATGTCAAGCTTCTCCTTGGCTATGTTGATCACCAGCTGGTCCAGCTGAAAGAGGATTTTTGGTTAAGAAACAAAACAGGGCTGCTGGCAAGAACCAGGGAACCTGCTGTCCATCACTAAGTAGCATGAGCACATGTCCTGGCCAGCTAGTGTAGATAAGGGGTGTGATGATCTTTGAGGATTATTGAGTGTCATGATCTGCAGATCTCATACTTCTGATGAACATGCCCACTGCAGCAAGATTTAGAGTAAGTAAACTCACCCTAGCCGGTGTTAGAGGCACCCATCTAGCCAGTACTAGAGGCACCCATCTAGCCAGTGTTAGAGGCACCCACCAAGCCAGTGTTAGAGACACCCACCAAGCCAGTGTTAGAGGCACCCACCAAGCCAGTGTTAGATTCAGAACGTTGGACATTACAGATGCTGTTTTGCAAAGCTTTATGTCTCAAGACTTTTCATGTGGTGATTCTTATGGAGAGGTTAAGGAGGACACTGCTTTTCACATAAACACACAGATGCTTCCCAACAGAAAGCAAAAATAGCATCTGTCTACAGGCTGATTCTGACAGAATGAGCCATGCCAAACATGAAGAACAGAAGGGCAGGAAGCTTGTCACCCATGTCCTGCACTATTTTGGTCACCCCAAAGAAAGAAACAGACTCAAGTCAGTTTAATGACACACACAAACCCTGTAAGTAGCCAAATCACTATTTGCACAAGTGGATCTTTAGTAGAGGCTTCAGGAAACGATAAGAGTCACAAAAAAAATCTGTTGGGAAATGGCTCCCCTCTTCCCAGTAACAGCTAAGCAAAGTACGAGTAGCAGAGAATTAGTTTCATGATGGCTGTCAGACTGCCAGGAAATACCACCCTGAACACGCCAAACAAGAATAAAACATGACAGAGAAGCACATACACTACAGGAACACGGTATGACTCCATGAGCACATGTCCAGCCCAATCAGGCAGGTACTCCTCACTAACCGAACGCATCTACCTTCAGCACACCAGGGCAGAGGTGATATAACAGGACACTTTCCTATCCCAATTTAGTCAACTATTAAAATATATAAATACATATTCTACTAAAAATGTCACCAATTTAAAAGGTAAATAATTTAATATATTTATGCTAGATATATATAAATGTCAGGAAACACTAATGTTCAGCATGCCAGAATGGAGCTGAATCCCTACTCAGACAAGCTATTTTCAGGTTCATTACAGACAACGTCAGAATGATCCAGAAGGTCGAGTCACAGCCGCTGGCCGCTCCGCCAGTGCTAACGCTGAGACACCCACCTGCTGACAGCTCTTCAGCATCTCTCTGTACACTCGCTGAACCTTCTTCAGCTTCATAGTGAGAGCGTCTCTACGTGCCGTTGGGTAACACTTGTGCTCTTGGACTGTTCTGTGACAGTCACCCACACCGACGGCCTTAAAGCCCAGCACTGGGAATTCCCAGTGCCCCCATCCCTCCTCACACACCAGCCCTCTGTGACATCACTTCCCTTCGTGATACGAATGTGTGCACATTATAGTTACTCACTTTTCCTACTGTTCCTGAAATAATGACCACCGGCAGTCTGTGACTGATATGCTAAACAGTCCTTGGCAAATCGTATGCTGGGGGTTTATAGTGCCCTGTGAGCCTGCGGGGGGGATCCATGACACCCACTCCCAGGGATCATTAGCACAGCTGGAGCCCTTGCGGTCGGGGCTTAAATCGGAGAGACACGCACTCTGAGTGCTGAGGTCCCCCATGGTGTGCTGCCCCTCTCCCCTCAGGTGTCACTGCACTTGATGACACTGATGACAGGTGATTTTGGGGTTTCCCAAACAGATTGATGAGGTAGTTGTGTGAACAGCTCTGCGGCTCAGCACAGGAAGCAGCAGTGCTCATCGCTGACAGGGCCCTCTTCCCATCACCATTTACTCTGATACATCCATATCAACCAAAAGAAAACATCTATCCTTCATACACTATGGACTGAACAGAATGCAGCATTTATTTAGAAAATCACCAGTATTTTTCCAGCCTATAAAACACCACTCAAAGCACATGACCCTGTTATCTATGAAAATGGTCAATGCTTCTACTTACAGTAAGACAGAGGGCGCTCCTTCTCTGCAGTATGAGCCTCCCATTCTACTTGTAACATTAATCACAATACGAAATTACAGTGTGGCATAAATCTAAGAACAGTTTGACTACAGAGCTGATCTTCACGCCAGGCACGTAATGATGAAAAGCTTGTTTTACTATCCCTGGAAACCTTAAACGTCCATCCATCCATCCATCCATTAGCTACCGCTTGTCCGGGGTTCGGGTCGCGGGGGTAGCAGCCTCAGGAGGGACA
>JABFDZ020000037.1:10432619-10448079 GCA_019775955.2 Pollimyrus isidori
ACCCCCCCCCCCCCAAAAAAAAAACAAAAAAAAAAACACATATCCTCCCCCAATCTTGGTAGGGACATGTCGCTACCGATTATTCCCAAATGTATACCTTAGTACTGGCTGTCCATGTTTCACCCCGGAATTAGAGATTTCCCTATAGAAATTAATGGAGAGTCCCCACAAAAATATAATTACAAAGATGTGTGTGTGTGTGTGTGTGTGTGTGTGTGTGTGTACCCTGCGATGGAGTAGTATCCTCTCCAAGGTGTTTTCTTGCCTGGTGCTCTACACTGCCTTCAGGATCACTGCGACACTGTGCTGGATAAGCAGGTATGGAAAACAGATGGGTAATTAATAAAATGAAATGACTAATCTTTATCTTAAATACAAGGAAATTAAATCTTATGTCATATAATGGTGCAAAACATTGGATCTTGATACAAAATTATATAATTTTTTGTTGTTGTAAGACCACATTCTGCCTGACAACTTTTCCTAAAAAAATCCAACCACACCATTGATGTTGGTGCTTACTCATTCAAGTTCAAACCTTACATCTGGAATTGCAGCTTTATAATTAACTGGTATGTGGAGGTAGAAGGATCATTGAGTTATAATGGGGTTTACAGCTCTATTACAGGCAGTTAAAGGCTCCAGAAAATCCATGATCAGAACCATATTTGCAAAATTCCATAAAGCCTGTGTACCATCAAGTTGTACTCAAAATAAATTTAAGCCAGCAACTATATGTAAGTTATTCTTTTGACACAATGGCACAACAACTTGTACTACTCAAGCAGAATTTTGTCAGAGACTCCATTGAATATAAACATCAAAAAACAAGCTGGAATAGCAGCATAAAATGGAACGCTCTGTAGAATATCACAAAATTAAACTCAAATACATCAAAAAGATATCACATGTCAAAATTAATTTGGTAATTAATTTGTACAATAGAACTGAGTACTACCACTGTTGCTGATAATATTCAATTACAATATTATGCAAGCTGTATTTAGTGCAGGGGAGGCATGGTGGTGCAGTGGTTAGCATTGTTGCATCACACCTCTGCAACCAGGCTTTAAGTCTCTGCTACGATTCCTTGTGTGTGGAGTTTGCATGTTCTCCCCATGTTGTGGTGGGGTATCATCTGGGTACTCCCCACAATTAATCTACAAACATACTGAAGCTAGTCGGAGTTGCAACATTGCCTGTATATGCGTATGCATGGTATGTAATAGGGGTGTAACGATATTACAAACCGAACCGAAGTATCGCGATACACCAACCACGATATGTATCGCGAAACTCTCGTGGCATACCGTGGTACTCTCACGCCCCCTGCTGCCCACTGTTGAGGTTGACGTCACTTGTCTCTAACTAATTTAACCAATTTAAACACATCTTTATTTTATCACATTTGATTAAATTGTATTAGTAATAATGAGCTTTTGTTCTAAATATTGTTCTAAATATTATATTCTAAAGTTAGTATTTTCCAAGTGCATGTCATGTCATGTGACTTGAGTGAGCGATCACACTCGGTTACTACTGTATACGCAGGATGGCTGCTTCGCATAGTATTGAGATTGCAGATCTCCCAGACACATTTAAGTCGCCTGTGTGGGAACATTTTGGTTTTCCAGTGGAGTACAGGAATGGAATTCGTGTCGTAGACAATGCGCACACTATCTGTCGTAACTGTTTCATGAAACTTACTTATGCGACAGGAAACACTTCTAATATGAAAGCGCATCACCGGAGACATCACCCCAACATTGATATCAGTGGCACATGTACTGTAAGAAGCCTCAAAAACAGGAAACCTTTCCCACTGCCTTTGGTGTATCGTTACACCCCTAGTATGTAAGTGTGCCCAGTGATTGGTTAGTTCCCCATCCTGGGATGTTCCCTGCCTTGCACCCATAGACTGCAGGATTGACTTAAGCCCCTCCCACCCCTGAAAATGGTTCCAGAAAATGGATAGAAGGATATCCAGTGTAAGTCATTTCAAATACAAACACCTCCGTACAAGCTTTACAATAAGGAACTACTGTAAAAAAAGAAATAATACCAAGAGACACAAAAATCATAAGAACCTTTTATTATTCAAAACACAGTATTGTACATCAAATTATGATGATATATATCCCTTTTTGTATTCATGTTTAAGAATTATTTAAAAAGCAAGTTACCATAACAGATACAAAAAGATGTCTCACAGAAATCAGAATTCAGGAGTTATGAGGAAACACAATGGATCAAGTCAGACTTTCCTGAGTAATACTGTACATCAAGTATGTCGATTACCTTCAGGAGGTTCGCTGAAGATACTGTCTCTGGGAAGGGGATGATGGTAGCCTATGTCATGTAGGCACAAACCAGATTATGGCAGCTAAGCACAGGAGCAACTTGGAGCATAAAGGTTCAGCCCTGCTGGGGATCACCGAGTCAGAGGGGCAGTCAGCATAGGGCTCCAGGCAAGCTGCATAGGCCAGCACATGGGCAATGTAGTTCTGCTCCTTCACCCCATGGATGAGATGGGCCATGGGGCCCTTGGCGTAAATGGCCACATCCTCACCGCCATGTGTCTCGGAGTCCAGGGGGACCGCAGACTGCTGCATGTACTCCTCGTCCACTGGTAGACAAATAGACATACATAAAGACGATAAGTGTGTGGTGGGAAAGAAAGGCTAGCAACAAATATATGCACACGAAAAGTTAAAGGCTAATGCCTGCACATATAAAGCTAATAGGTAATACCTGTACATGAAAAGCTATTGGATGATACTTGCACATGAAATGCTAATAGGTAATACCTGCACATGAAAAGCTAACAGCTAATACCTGCATATGAAAAGCTAACAACTAAAACCTTCACAGATCCGTGTGCAGAATCAAGCTCAAACTCACAGTAATCCACTGCTGTGATGTTTGCCCGTGTCCCATTGATGTGTGTGTACCCTGGTCCATTAGCATACAGTATGCTGGTGAAGGGCATCATATCATCTGCGTTCTTGGGCGCAAGACCTGATTTACATAAGTAATACAAATTAAGTTTAAGGAAAGCAAAACAGATACAACTCAGTATGCTTAAAACTAGGAGCACTACCAAATATTGGATTTCCACGGGGGGTATTTCCTCCAAATGTGAAGACATGAGAGTGGTCAGCAGTGACGATGGTCAGGGTGTTGGATTCGTCCGTCAGCTGGGAGGCGATCTTGACTGCACGGTCGAACATCACCACCTCAGTCAAGGCTAGCTTAGCGATCCCGTCATGATGCCCATGGTCGATTCTCCCTCTTAATTAACAGGAAACAAAACCTTTTACATTTGCCCACTTATGATTTTCCCCTTTCAATTCATTAATCATTCACAATTAAAATGAATTTTTATTAATTAATTTTTATCTTTGCTTCTAATATTTCCTGTGTCTTTTTGAACAATTTTAACAGCTATATCACATGACACCTTGCCTAGCCGAACAGCAATTTGTACTGGTTCCTACTGTAAGATACTTATCTTCCACAAAGAGGAAGAAGCCTTTCGGGTTCTTGCGGAGGATGTGAATGGCTTTCTCTGTCATATCGACAATGGACGGGTCTCGTGTGCTGTTTCGGAACAGCTCAAACTTCATGTCCTTAGGCTCAAACAAGCCTGAAGCAGAAACATGATCACTGTGTAAAGAGGACCATTGCGGCCTGGCACTGGCGTGTCACCCGATTCACGCACCACTCGTAGTGTGCAAGCTAGAGAACAAATTAGCTGACTGTTGACAAAGGCCCTAGGAATTCTATAAGCTGTAATTATCAATACATAACATGCAACCCATTTTGCCCAGATATGAAAAATATACTACGGCTCATTTGCCAAATTAATACTGTCATGAGTGTGTCAAGAGTGTGTATCTTTGTATAGCATATGTAACAGGACTTAATACACATGCTATTTAACTGGATTCCTTTCAGATTAATTAACTTCACCTAACATGGCTGCTGATCAGTGTTCACTTTAAACAATTTGTGGAGTCTGTCGATTGTGACTGCAATAGAGGTGTTCTTTTGGTGAAGTATCTGAAAATGTGGGAGCAGCTATTTTTTTAAAAAAGGATGAAGGAAAAAAAGTATTTACGTTTCCTTTCTGTATAAAGACTGCCTTGTGAACTGTGATATATAACAGTAATATAACATATACTATTCCAAGTATCACCTGAATTTGGATTATGGGTATGGAACCTAAAATATTTGCACAATCCAAAAATATAATTTGGATTGACATATATGGAGGGCCATATATATATATATATATATATATGCTTGCACAATGCTTGCAGACTGCTTCTCCAAATAGTAATCATGTGACTGCAGTTAAATACATACAGCACACAGACAGCGTCATTAAGTTGAGGTACTGTTTGGCTGAGCATTAGAATGACTTAGATACCTGATATAAGCATTTTTAAACATGATTTGGTTGGTGTTGCCAGACGTGGTACTTCCAGCATCTAAGAAACAGTCACCATCCTGCGATTTTCAGCGTCTAGAGTTTGCAAAGAATCATGTAATATGTAAAAAACATCCAGTCACTGGCATTTCTGTGGTTGAAAAGAATGGCCTGATTTGTTACAGCAAACTCAAATGTAAGAATAATAGCTCTGTACCACAGTGGTGTATAGAGAGGATGATCTGCTCTTGAAGTGGTACTGGAAGATCCTACCCAGTTCTAGCTTAGATGCACCTAATATGGTGGCCAAACAAACTGACAGGGTTCGGATAAGCTGATTATAAGACCTCCAGAGTGTTTTTGGTACATTTAGGTGATGTCCATTACTTCTCATTTGCCACAGCAAAGTGTTCAGGGGATGTTCAGAGAATGTTCAGAGCCTGCACTTTGCCCCCAAGCTTTACTCACACTTCTATATACTGTATGTGTCTTAAAAAAGCAAGAGGAGATTTGTGAAAATTAATGAATTCCTATGCCTATAATCATTTACTGTATTATTGTCAATTTGCAGAAAGATATCAAGATACTTATGTATTATGTAATGTCATGTTTTTTTTTTATTCTAAATTGTATTGTATTTTGCTTTACTGCCGTTTGTCCAATGCCCATATAAGATAAGATAAGATAATCCTTTATTTGTCCCACAAGTGGGAAATGTACCCCCCCCCCCCCCACCAGATCTGTGGCACAAGAATTTCATTGTGTTCCCTGAACACATGTGACATCATTTCATTTCAGAATGCATGACTTTACCCATGAGGCTGTCTGTGGATTTCACATCCACGGCATCAAACTGCTCCTTGTGCCAAACATACTGTGCATTCTTTGACTGAAATCCAGAACAAAATATTATTAGAACACAGTCAACTGAACATCAAGTTGTAAATCACTTTGACCTCAGTAAATAACTCATTCATTCATTCATTCATTCAAATGTCCTGATTCAGTGATTCAGTACAGGTTTCTGTTGTCTCTAAACACACCATTGAAATGAATTAATTCAAACTTGTTGCTGAGTTACCTGTCTCGCCTTCAGCCAAACATCTATCAGGTCCTTTTTGTCCTTTCGGTCCCCTTGGCGGGAGGTGGAGGTGGGGTACTCAGGATCTGGTGTCCCTTTTGGGGTCATGTACATGCGACCCCCACCCAGAATCACCTAAGGGGGACGGGAAGTGAGCTCTGGGTTTGCCCTCCTGCACTCAGCGACTGTGTCAAATAAAGTTCAGGGTTAGCGAACCACAGCATGAGGCATGTTCCTACATCAATGTCGGTATTGGTGACCAGCTGCGTGGCTATGTCCGTGCAACCTTGCCGCCGAGCACTGGAGGGCATGTCGGAGTCACTGTACCAGCTGCGGCTCACTGAGTGGGCGTAGGCCGCCGCGGGCGAGGCGTGCTGGACACGCGTGGTGGTCACAATGCCCACCGATTTGCCTGGAGCGTGGAGGCAGCAGCCATGTGAAGAGAAACAGGCATCTCAGATACTTCCTGACTGTGGCCATATGATAGCTACAGCAGCGCATGACATAATACACTCAATGCCATCAGCTGAAAGCTTATTCAAAGCAGCTCTGAGAAGCTGGTGATGCTCTTTCTGCAGATGCAAAGCACCAAAACTCAACTAATTGCTACGCTAAATATATAACTGGTTTAAAATAGCTAAAATCTAACCATGCATCTACCACCTGTTTATCCAGCACATGGCTGTGACCTAACTAAAAAGTTAAAGTTTATGTGCTGATTTACGATTTGCGTTTATGCAAGTACGTAATATAAACAAAAGGACCGGAGAATTAGGGCAATTATCTCTCCTCATAGAGGTACCATATGTAGTATGATTTTCAAAAATCATATGATCTTCAATAACTTTGACTTTGGATGCCTGGAGATCACTACATAGACACAGTGATGCATATGTGCATACATGTATAGACCTGTGAGAATATATCACTGCAGAGCAGTACACAGAGAGTAGAGTAAGCGGATGTAGAGCGTGTGCCCGTGTGGCAGTACCTTGCGCTTTGGCACGGTGCAGCACAGACTGCACCTCATTGCCGAAGGTCGAGTTGCATTGGTAGGGCACGGCGGCAGCACTGAGACCCACCGTCTTGGCATTGGCCTTGATGCCGCAGTGGTAGGCGGTGCCCGTGCTCGCGCTGTCCGCCACCTGCTTGTCGACGCTGTACGTCTGCCGGCAGCATTGACAACGCAATATATAAAATCATACGAATTCGCTGTGGCGCCATAGCTGAGTCACTCTCCTTAAACTGCATATAAATTATCCGTCCGTTCATCCATCCATCATCTTCAAGCCACTTATCCAGTAAAAGGGCATGGTTAGCTTGGAGCCAGTCCCAGGAAGCACAGGGCACAAGGCTTGGAAGCATCCTGGATGAGGTCCCAGGACTTATAAATCAGTGCAATTTATATATTATCCAAGTTGTAATTTATAAGGGCCAAGGTTTCATTTCTTAAACTTACATCTCTTTAATTTCTTATTGAATAATACAATTGTAGTGTTTTCATAACAACGAGACTGTGTTAAAGTGACAAGACACATGAATCAGGTTACTGTGAAAGCAAGATAAACATACATGTACAGGCACATGGAGCAACACTGAGGATTGGCCCAGTCGGCTGACCTTGGACAGGGCGAGGTACGGAAAGGTGTCCATGGCCAGCACCGTCTCCTCCCCTGTGTGGCCCTCCATCTGCCCCCGCAGGATGCGCGCTGCTGACACGGTCGACACCCCCATCCCTGTAGCAGAGAGGGGTATCAGGGGCTCAGCCAAGGGCTATGCTAGTGGCCTGAGGCTCCCGCTCATATGCAATGGAGTGGCACTCTGCCCTTCTACGGAAAGATGCATTACCAGACTTCTAGGTTCAAACTCTGGCGTTGAAATGAGTTCAATAAAAACCGCTCAAAGCAAACGAAACATAAACACAGGAATAAGGACTAAGAAGTTCCAGGTCTGTAAGCATTTTTAGTTCAATACATCATTTCCAATTATAGACTCAACAGAAATTCTTTCTAGATAATTCTCAACAAAAGTAAAGAACCCATTAAGGAGTGCCTTTACAGCATAGTCTAAGAACTGATGGACAACAGCATGGATAGTATGATAGTGCCATGAGACTGGATGCTACATTCAGGCCCAGTGGCACAGCAATCCTATCTGTGTGTGGCTGATGGTCTAGGTTGAGTTTGGGTTTAGAGAATAGCTCTACGGTTTCGTAAAGGTTGTGTGACTTAAGGGTCTGATCACCCCATTGAAAGGAAGTGAATCAGAATCTTTGTTCTGATTCAAATTTAGTTATCTGTTAACAGTGGAAGCCCCTGTTGTTCCAGAATATCAGGTAGCTAGCTATTTTTCGGTTAGATAGATAGCTTAAGTACTTTCATCAGTGTTGGAAAGGATATCAAATAGAACTTTAGACTGGTTTAGTATTTCTATGTATATGGTCGCTGGTGCATGGTTACCATCCCCCAAGAATAAGATGATGTTTTTTGCGCGATGGTCCAGTGGACGCAACTTCAGTGCAGCCTGTAGGGTCTCCCTGGCCTGGGCATTCCAGTAAGCTGGCTCTCTCTCCTGGGTATCTGACACAAGAGGACAGGAAGCAGCCCTGACAAACCCGTCGTCCCCTAAAAGCAGCAACGCAGCAGCACTGGAAGCACTTGTGAAGCACTGCCCCTACTGCCGCACCAGAGCCCAGCAGCAGATTCCGCAAGGTGCCCATACTGAAGTGAATAACATGCTGCAGAGATTAACCTAGAAAGCGACAAAAAACTCCAAAAAGCTCCAAATGATTATAACCTAACATTTCACGGAAGCAGGATGAGAAACAGACACCAAGCCTGCAGTAGGACATCATCACAGAGATTCCTGGGAGTCCGGCACGTGCCCAGCCAAAACACGCCCTACTCCTACACACCACCTGATGCTCTCCTCACCTGTGAGCTGCACATCGCTGGGGATGACGAGCAGGACGCAAAGCAGGAGCAGCCGATGGGGACGGCAGCGCTGCACCAACTGCATCGCTTCTGAGCACTCCTACAGCTGCGCAGGACACGAGTGCCTCCGCAGACCTCCAGCCTGGCCCTTTTAAAGCCCGGGGTGTGTTGAAAGCGAGGCCCCCAGCCAGCTCATAGGCTCAGGACAGGAGAAGGGGAAGCGGGCCGGGACCACACAGCACTGAGACTCTACATACTTGGAGGCCTTTTGTTGTTTAGTGACGCTTTCCATTCTCGGCGTGAATATTGTTGAAATTTGCATGAGGCTTTGATGTGGTTAATACTCTAACATGCATTTCCATGCTTCAGTTAATTTCAGTGAAAAAAAAAACAGACTGGTTTGTATTGGCATGTGCCTAAACTTTGGCACAAGTCTCTTTTATTACTTTTTTCTAAGAAAAACAGTATTACATGTCGGTAAAGGCAACTATTTTATCGCTGTATTGTTAAGACTGAATCAACATTACTGAAATGTTCTAACTTCTCTGTATTTTGTAAGAAATATATTTCAGATCACCCCTGTGTATTTCATGCAATAAACTCACATTTGTTTGCTGGGAAGCTCATTGTTTTGCATTGTTTTCTCCTGAGATAATACAGACCGAGTAGCTATTAAACTAATTTACGCAAAAACACCCTTTTATGTGTGAAAGTAGTGGGCTGGGGCCAGCAGGTCCTAGCTGGAGCCGGGAATGAAACTCGTACATGAGCGGAGATGGTAGCTCTGCGTCTCTCCTGGGGAGGATGTCAGCGCCAATGCCTGTGAGTCAGAAAGCTGAACCGTGGCTCACGAGTCATTTGGAGGCATGTGTGGTCAATCATGCTGTTAGGGCTAGAAAGGAAGTCCCCCGCAGGGGGGAAAGGCCGCACATGATGTGGCCTCCCTGCACGAATCCAAACACAAAGAAGGGAAACTTAACACCCAGCAAACTACCGCACCGGCCTGCTGTTTTTTCGTAGGATAAATTTAATAGGATGTAGTTTCAGTGATACACACAGAGAATAAAGGACCCCATTTAGTCTATGAATTACAAACATTACTTGACATGTTTACAAAAACGTGGAGCAGCTTTAAGGCATAAAAAATATGTGGCATTAAACATAAGGGATCCTAGCTTACCATGTGAATTAATGTACCACTTGGGAAATCCCATCTAAAACATATACTGTACATATAATAGATTTTGTTCCACTTTACAATAAGGCTACCCTTATAAAGGGATTATGAATGGTGTATAAGCAGGTTATTAATTATGTTGTAACACTTTGTAAACTATTACTAGACAATTATAAACAAGTTATACCATTTTCTTAATAATGACTTAGTACCACTTATAAGTAGCAAAGGGTATCCTTATTGTAAAGAGGTACCTTGATTTAATAACTTTGTTGTTGATGCAAAGTTCAATGCTGAATGAAAGATTGTAGGCCAGGGGGCTCCAACTCCAGTCTGGGAGAGTTACTATCCAGTCGGTTTTCAATCCTACTTGGCTTCTAATGAGCCACATCTGTTCTCAGGTAAATACCAGGAACAGCTGAGGCTCATCAGAAGCCAAGTAGGATAGAAAACTTACTGGATAGTAGCTCTCCAGGGCCGGAGTTGGAGACCCCTGTTGTAGGCTCTCTTCATAACATATGAAAAATGTTCATCTCATGTGTGAATTTCAAAATATGGAGAATACTACCCGTGTGTATTACTATAACCACATTTCATATGAAAGTTCAGTACTGGGTATAAGTGGAAAAATTAAGTCTAAACCTGTTCCCTTCAGCCACAATAATAACTTGTGTACATTATTCAAGGTCCAGGCTAGGTCTACCTGTACTGAAGAGGCATAAAAAACATGTAGTCCAAAAGAAGTCACCTTGTGAGAAGTCAAATGGAGAGGAGCTAAAAACACACACACACACGTCTATAATTTTATGGCTCTCTGGCATAAAACATCAAGCAGCAAGTTGTGAAGAATCCAGATATAACTTAATACAAAGAGGGACTGGCATTAAATTTAAAGCATCTTGTGTGCTGTGCACTTGCTCACATCTGACAGAAGTGGCCAGATGCCAGAGCAACTGCTCAGCAGACGCGTCCCATTGTCACTCCTGCAGGTCATTTGCCTCATGGACTTGGGGCAAATGGCACAGAACGGAGGAAGCGTGACCTTCACTGTGTGACCTTTTCATCTACATACTGCTGTAAGACAAGAAGGTTTGCTAGACGGTAGACAACTGTGTGTGGTGACATTAATGTAGACTTCTGCTCAGCCGGCAGGTTCAATTTTGTTTATTACCTGTGGACAGTTCATGTACTGACTACATGGAACAGCAGAATCGATTATCTTTCAGTTTATATTTAATGCCTACAGAGAGTCTGTGGAATGGACATCAATCTTTAGTAACCTAATACTTCAGTCCCCGTTTGAACTTGCTGCTTTGAAAAAGTTAGGATTAGTGCAGATTATGCCAAAATGCTCGCTGCAAATTACAGGAAATTTCCAAAAGCAGATTCTAAACCTCATGCCAAGAAACAAAACACAAAAAAATCCAAGTTTTATTACTTAGAAAACAACATTATTGCTGTTTGAAGTGGATTCCTGCTAATATAAGAAGCAGAATTCCCTGAATAAGTGACATGCAGATTGTTGTTTTGTGAGATGCAGTGTGCTGGTATTTATAAGATTAGTTCACAGATCAGGATGACTTACCTAAAGCTACTGTGCCAGGACTGATCTCAGCAACCACAATGAGAAAAAGTCTTAGTCCAATGTTCATCCTCATCTTTTCCTTATTACTGAGTCTTAGATGTGCCAGTCTTGCGTCTCCTAAACCCCTTGTTTGAATGCTGGTTCTGTCTGTTTTTAAATACGTCACTATGATAGCTGCCAATGTCTTTTACTTCTGGGGATTACAAAAGAAATTAATGACAAATGCAAAGCTGCTTTTTGCTTTCTCGTTTGTCCTTGGGAATGGGAAGGGAGCAGGAACTAAAAACTCATGACATTCCCCACATCTGTGTCAAAACTCACCCTGTAGGTTCAATGTGCGTGACTAGCCACTGAAGCTGTTTTCTTTCCACTCTGAAGGTTAGAGATGTGTGTTTTTTTGGGTACGGGTGTTTTGGGGCACTGTCATGGCAGCTCACGTTAGAAAGGGGCCTCAGCGTCTCAGGGTGGGACAGTCACTTACCTGGAAACAGGGACGGCAAAGACCTTGCATATGATCTCACATGTAGAGAGACTTATGGTTATTAGAGCACACTCACATACCAATCACACCTAGTGCCAACTTAATAACCCCAATTCATCTTGTTTTTGGACTTAAGAAAACCCCACAACAACACGGAGAGAACATGGAAACTCCAACTATCGGACCCTAACAGAGATTCAACCCAGAGATATAAGGCAAGAGTGCTAAACACTGTGTCATCACACCAACTCTAAATTGATGAAAATTTTGCTATATATTACTCTGTAGATAAGATTAAGATAAATTAATCATTGACTTTTTTTGTGATAATGCTGCGTTTGTAATAGGAAAATCACTGGCCCCAATTTCAGGGACGTCTGAGTGATTTCACCTTTGGATGTTTGAGCTTCAAAGAAGTGGATCTGATCTGTAGCTATATGTTGAGCATGCTTCCATCTCTCTCCTGCTGCTTTTCCTGGTGAGTTGGCTACAAAGGTTTACATTACTGTTTTGCTCAACAATTACATGTTCAACACAAACGCCCCAACAGAAGTCGAATCATCATTGCAACTCCCTATTGTTTTATGTGCTGTTGGAGTTTTTACTCTCATTGTGTCACTTCAATCACAAACTGCATCCCATATTCATTCAAAACAGGACACTTTGTTTTTCAATACGGGGTGATCGTGTAATATACAAGACGGGTGCAAATTCTAATCCTCACATTTCCCAAAGACTTTTTGCATGATGACATGTTCCTTTTACACAATACAAAACAAATAAAACAAATGTTCTTATTTACAACATATACACAGGATTATCTGCAGTCAGCAAGAAGAGTATTTACAAATCAAAATATTTTTAACTCTTGGCTCATTCACTTACAGCATACCAATTCCTTGTCCACAAACCACCAAGAAACATTGGTGAACAAATGGGTTTTTACTGTCCGATGGCTCAAGTTCTCAGTGACTAAACGTGTATCAATCATTTTTGTGTTGAGAACGCACAAGAGCGCACATAATTGGAAAGCCTAGGTAAGACAATGCTTTTCTGGGTAGGCTTAAAAGTTTTTATTTTTATGTTTAAAAGAAATTATTTCATAACTATTCAATCCGCTACTAAAGAGAAGATGATGACACATATATTGATTAGCTTGATTAGCTTAGTGAGGCAGAATTGTTTTGCTTCGCTCATGTTCCTATTACTAACTTTAAGGTGGTTCTGTTTTACACAGTACTTTGGCATACATTCGTTGAACAGCTGCAATCTTTTGGTATCATATGGAAATGGTCATTGTAATTATACCTTAGCATGAAAATGATATTTTAAGTGGTCTCCAACCCTTTTTACAATGATACTCTAGGGAGTTACTGAACTGGGCGGGGATCACTCTTTGGTAGATTTTATCTATTGGGGCGATCACCCACGGGGGTGGAGAGGTGTGAAGGTGTTGTGATTGACTATACCTGGTTGGCAGCCACTGTATTATGGGATCATTATGTGAATGTTACATTTTCTTTTTTTGAAGCTGCCATTGCACTGGAGACATGCTGCCACACTAAGGCAATTTAGAGACACAGCTTCACCTAACTGCATGATTTTGAACTGCAGCAGAAAACCAGAGAACCCAGAAGATCATTGCACAAACTCAGGAAAAACATTCCCTAGATACAGCATTGTTTAAATAAATATTTATTTAAGTGTATTTTGAATGGAGAATGGAGAAATGAATACAAGCCCACATGAAGTGCATAATTGTCCTAAATACTGAAGAATCGAAAAATAGAGCAAAGAAGTTACAGATAACTTTTTCTTCAATGTCACTCATGCATGTTAGGATGACATTCTTTCCTGTATTCGATATTCAAGTTCCTTTGTGGGTGCAAACAGTGCAACAGGTCAAATAATCCAAGAGGACGAGAGTGAAGCTGAGCGGAGGTTTATTTGCTTAGGAAGCGGGCGTCTCCAGACCCATGTACTTTCCAGAATTGGTCTCAGGTCCAGGTCGGACCTGGCTGTCCAGTAGGTAGGTCCAGGCAGAGACGCAGAGTGGAAATGGAAGCAAACTTTCATGCCTCAAAAGTTTTATTTCTGGCTCTCTCTTTTATAAGACAAGAACTTCCGCAAAGCGATAAATGATGTCAAGGTCCATTAGCTTCTCCATAACAGTGTTCTGAATCATATGCCCAGGAATAGGAAGACGTCACTGGGAAGACAGGGCTGCCTGTTGGCTGCCAGGGATAAGCGAGAAAAATAATAAACCTTCTCAGATAAGAGTGAATAGGAATAATGCAAATAGGCCACACAAGTCTCAGGCTGCAGCTTTCCAATTACCGGTGGCCTGCAATGACCCCTGATGCCTAATGGCTAAATATGTACAGAAGCTTTTACAGTTCTCCAATGCATTGGGATAGAAACAGATTCAGTCTCCTCACAAAGGTCTTCTTTGTCGTCGTGGAAAATCGTTAGTATAATCAAAGCATCTAAAACTGTCCTGCTTAACACGAAAAACATGAACGTCTTGAAGTTCCCTACAGATGATATTTTGAGGGATGGTTATTGAAGTAATGCATTCCCTCCTTTGGGCATGCACTGTCAAAAGATGAAAAAAGTTACACGTAAACTTCAAATAAATACATTTAAAAATAAACATGTTTCACGTGTGGCATAAGAAATTCAATATTTCCGAAACAGAATAAATAATGCCCACAAGCAAGCCAAGAACATATCTGCTGTGTATGTGGTGTTTATAATAAGCGAGCCTTCACCATAATTATTCCATTACGTGTTTGTATAGTTTGTATAGAAAAGGTGGGGCAGGCTTTGATTCATCAGACCGGACATGTTTTTTGGTTCTAAATAAGAGACCAAATTTCCGATCTACTTCTGACTTTGTACATATAAGTGTGCATGGGAGGGCACTATCCTTCTGGGGAAGGCAGTCAGGTGACCATGATTATTTAGGGTAATTTGGTCAGTCCACTTGTGTATGTTCCTGATACTAACAGAGTAACATAGAATCATTTCTTTTGTCCTGAGCTCATCCGTTTGCTTTCTGCTTTTCCCTTCTTTTCGTTTCTCTCCCCATTGAAGCAGCACCTTAATATTTTGTGATTTCTATGTTGATTTCCCACTCCTACCTGGGGGGGTGGGGGGGGTATATCCGGCAGCATCATGGACCATGCCATTCCCATCCCTCTGGTTGGCATCTCATGCAGCACCGTTGGTCCTGCCACTGCACTGCTGTGTAACTGTATTGCTGTGTAACTGTATTGCTGTGTAACATCCCACAATGATTCATAATAAGGAATTCCATTCTCTAATTCTAAACAGTGAATGACTAGAATCCTTTCTGAGTTTGTCATAAATTACTTGCACTTGTTTTCAATCTCTATTAATGGTAAACCTGTTTTGGGATTGTTGATGATCACCATAAACTGTTATGATTATATGCTGAGTGGAAGATATTACAATGCACCATTTATAATTTCAACTTGATTGCCTGTATGAGCTAATTCTCATGAATTATAGAGCAATATACAATCTGTACAGTGCTTTAATAAATGTATTTGAGAAAAGGCAGTGTGCTGTCTCTGGGCTAATGAGGGGCCTCTATGGCACAGGTGTTCCCAAGTGACCTGATATTTATTCCTTGTTTCCTGCGTAGACGCAGGAAAGGGCGTGCACACAATACAGAGGCGGCATCACCTGAGGTGACTGTGTCAAACAGGTTTCAGGTGCTTCCAGCTTTAGAGCCGGAAGGGACTG
>JABFDZ020000037.1:10459184-10474597 GCA_019775955.2 Pollimyrus isidori
GGCTACCTGGCCCAACACATCAAAGTACCATGCAGGAAACTGTCAGTAGTGACGCACATCGCAAATTTCAATCAGTGAATGGGGGCACATTTTCACCGGACCCTTCCAACTCCCGCCTCACCCCCCCCCCCCCCCATCAGTGGCTCAGTTGACTATGTCCCCCAGGGTCTGAGGAAAACCATGGCCCAAGCAAGTGGTGGCAGGCCAACAAGCTCAGGGAAGATCAAGAGAGGCTTGAACTTAATTATCCTCCACACCCCAGACTCACAGCATTGCTACAGAACCTGGTGCCCAACTCCCATGCCAAACTCCTTCAGGAACACTGCAACAAAGCTTTAAGGACAGGAACTTTGCTCCAAAAAGCCAGCCACTTCATCAAAACTGGGCTGTGGAGCAGATGTTTATAGTAAGCTGTTAATTTTTTAAGATCTGAGGGGGATAGGGGAAGTAAATAAATCTCTGTACTCTTTTGCACAGTTACACTTGTGGTGAGCCTCTGAAATACAATACAGGGTGTTTCTCTCGGAAGCACTGTATGACTCCTAAGAGCTTTGCGACAATCCAGTGTTCCAGATAATAGACAAAGACTATCCTCTGAGTCCTTCAAGGAAACTAAATGAGCTACTAGACTACATTTTAAAGCACGAAAACTCAGCAAGGCGTGCGAGTCTAAAGGCAATTTCAGACAAAGCATATTAATTCTGCAGCCATGAATATTAAGGAAATGTTTCTGAATTCTATCTAAATACGTGTCTATCTTGGCACTTTTAAAAATAAGACATTAAACATTAAAGCTCATTTCTGTTGTTTTTTTTAAGGCAATGCAGACTGTCAGGAAGGTTGCACATATGTAGGCAGCTCATATATGGTGACAAAGTTTGTTCTTTGTTTAGCTAATTGGTTTTATTTGCGCATTTGGTCTGCAGGCAAATGCCGAGCAAATACACCTCTTTAAAAGAAAACTAGACTATTAAAGCCTTTAGAGAACAATTAATGGCTGCAGAGTGCTGAGTTGGCTTTACCGTTTGCATGCTAACGCTGTGAGCCGTGTCTAGTCATCTTCCAGGTACAAGGCCCTCACTGTTCATCACAAAGTTACCGCAGCACAAAGCTGGCAGCTGACTCGGCACGGGGTGATGCCACCGTTACTATCGTTACTTTGCTTCTGTATGGGAAAATAAACACCTTATGTCTTCTCAGGGTAACATATGAAACCCTCTGGGAAGCAGGAAGTGGACCCTTCTGCATTCTGTAAACCGCCAGCGGGCAACGCCACCTTCCAAGAAATGGAACCAAAAACACGGCTCTGCATTTTCTAGGAAATGGAAGGAGATGAGAAAAGGATCGCTCACATCCATAACCACTATTCAAATATTATTTCAGAAAAAGCCCGGGCATCTTGGAGCACGCCACTTGCTTCCAGTGCACAAGGCTAATAGTCCAGCTAAAGGCTATACATTTGCTACCAATTTAAGTCCAACATCTGGACTTTCAGCTCATTATTCTCTGTCCTAAAATGAATTGCCTGTAAGGGGTGTGATCTCCAGGACAAACACTTATTGAGACACTTGACCCTGATAATTTGAATACTGGAGGTAGTAAATAAATACCAAGTCGGCATGATGTTTAAAGATACACGAAACCTGAAGGAGATCTTGGAAGGAGGAGGTTTCTCCAACCATTCTTTGAACTCTGCATCGCTCTGCTAGACTTTTTAGAGAAGCCTATCATTATCAAGCTGTTTTTCTGGATTTCCATTAAAATAGAGCTTGTTCATACAAACTTTGAGGTTTCAGGATTTTGCTCGACTGACTGGGTGGCTTTCGTGGGGGAACCAGTGAGGGACATGCTGGAGAGAGACCAGTAGCCACTTTCTAACCTGCATTGGCCTGGAGCGCATGTCAGTGAGGACATATTTCCTGGCATTGAGTACAGGTCAGTGGCCAGAGTGATACTCTGAAGGAAAAACGTGCTCATCTTTACATTCGATTTTAGAAATCGAGAACATAAAGATATGGATTTCTCTTGCATTGAAAAAAACATACCTCTGAAAAAAATTGTGTTTATTTGTAACAGATTTAGGGTTTAAGAGGGTATTCTGGGCCCAAAAGAATTCAGAGAAAGTCCTCTGTTATGCCTTCAAACCCAAATTACTTCAGTCAATAACCTGCACATCTCTTTCAGATTCTTCCATCACTGAAATGATTCAATTCTATTTCATTATAATGCTCTCATGTATTTTTATATTATTAGTGACTGTGGAAATACTTTGGCAAAATTTTTATGGCTAGCCAATGTTTCTGATGCTTACAGACACGTATGTGTTGAATCTGTGGAATTACAAAAGATCTTACATATTAAAACACATACAATGGATTGAGGAGCCAAGGTTTCAACTGTTCTTGCTACACTGCTACCTCAAATCCAACTTTGAGACACCTGTTGAATTAAAGGAAAGATACAACAGCCTCTTCTAAATGAGGAGGTGATTTTTGGCATATTGGTGAGATAATTTTTGGTTTTCCAACCATCTATTCCAACCATTTTATTTTAGTGCCAATCACCTTCATTATCTATTATGCTGGGCAACTATCACACTTGTATCGCACACAGCTTAAGCCAGCACATTAAACTAAGCCTGTTGCACTGCAGTCAAAGATTTAAAAATAAATGAGACATTTACCCTCACACTGGTTACACAACAAAACAGACCTGCTTGTTCTGGAATGTGTCAGTTTGCCTAACTTTGGTCTCTCCACATGAATGTCTGTAGTGCCCATGTTGCCTTTTTGCTGTGGTCTGTCAAGCCGCAGTATAATTGGTTATGTCATTCTTGGTCTCACTGTTTTTTTTGCTGTGACTGTGTGAAAGAAATTTGGGAACTTTGCATATTTTCTCCCAGCATAACCATGCTATTGACACCTGGTCGTTTGCACTCGAATCCTCGGTGCCTTGTTCACTTTATCCGAGCCGGCATGAATGAACACACATTGTTGGTCAGGATGCTCACCCAGGGTTTTTCTGAGGCCTTGCACAAGAGCTCCAGAAGATGGCAGGAGCGGCATTGCCTCAGATAGCAGTGGAAAAACATTTAACACCCGAGGTGGGTGCGTCACGCCAGCAACATGACAGCTGTTTCGTGTCAAATGCCCTTAATATGGCAATAAACATCCACAAATTGTCTACTTATGGCAGGCAAAGGTGAGAGGGGAAGCCAAAATTGGTAGCATTGTGTCATTTCCCTGCCATCTCGGTGTATTTTCCCAATGTAATTTCTTTACAGACATATTAGCCTATAGACAATTCCCCAAATATTTGTTAATATTTTTCATGTTAACACAGTTTCGTCGCACACAATGATGTCTTAAAGTCAGATGAGTACAAAATCATGATTTATTCCTTTAGCTGAAGTGAATCACAAACATCTGGAATATCCCATTTTGAATTTCAGATTAATGATAAATTGTTGTGCACTAAGATATCTTTATGTGAAATATTGCACTAAGGACGTTAAGAACTTTTTGGTTCATTATTAAAACTGCTTGAATTGTTTTTGTAAAGTGCCACTGGCATCCAATTATGAGAAAATCTCTGTTCACAGCTGAAAAATGTAGTGAGCCTAACAGCATGTGTGCTGGAGAATCAAATGGGTGCTCTCACACTCATTTGCCTTGATGCGGATGCTGAACACATCTAGACGAGTGCCATTAGAAAAGATGCCACAATGCCAGGTGGGGCTCTTATTTTCATGCGTTCGTGGTTGGAGCCACAACACTGAGCTCTGTCTTAATCCATTCCAATTTCCCTTTGCTTTTCCCCAGCTAGGGGTAATCGCCAGGGAATGGCCTTCAACACAGCGAACTCTTGATGAGGGAGAAGCTGCTTTCGAGGGTCCGATGCTTAACACTGGATAAGAGCTCTTATCGCATTCATAGCACCACAGGGCTATTATTTACGGTCCCACGGTTTTTATGGCATCAGGAAATGGTTCCAATTACGACGTCGTCATCCAGGTGAGAGTAAAGACCAATTCCAAGGCTTTATTATTACAACTTTCATTTGAAAAAGATTTGAAGAAATGAAGATACCAAGAATAATGAAAAAAATGCAAACACTATTACTGAGACTGCAAACTGTATGTGTATATACAAATGTCAAAGGTGACTGCTCTGGGAAACGCAGGGTGGGCATGCTGCCATTTTATTGGTGCCCTCTATGCACTGTCAAAGCCTGACTGTTTTTTGGCATAATTAATGGGCCGCCATTCCAAAGCTGCAACACTTCTAAATTAGAGGTATACCTCTGTTACCTAGTGGGATGAAGGTGCCTTTCGCCAGTCAGGATAGCTAAGATGCCACAAATGCTGTTCTGGACACTTGGAAGCTTTCAAAAATGTTCCACCCACATTTTAAGTAGTAATGATTCTTTCAAATCCAAACTAATGCTGTAAAAAAAAAGAATATGAAATGAAAAATGTAATTTGTCAAAAGCTTCTGAATTCTGCTAATAGTTTTTTTACGCAGTATAAATATTGGACATTTAATGCCTAATCACCTGAGGGCTTAAATAGGCCTCTTGGTAAAGTGTGAAGTGTTTATCACCAGCTACCAGAATGTGAGCTTCTGGAAATTTTGAGTCTAAACCCTTTGGGTTTGTGAATTTTAATTTTAGCAGACAATACAGACACAGCAGACTCTTTTAAACCAAATAAATACCTGGTTATATCTTGAAAATGCATGGTTATACATTCATATTCCTGGAAGAAAAAAAATATGATTCATTTTATTAACCCAAAAGGCAGAAAAAAATGGTCCATTCTGTATTTAACCAAAGAAATACTGAAAATAGTGAAGTATTTTCTCAATTATAGTCCCACTTGGGAGTCTGCTGTTTTCATATCCTCCTGTGGTTTGCAATTGCAAGTAAATTCCTTAACTACACTTTTGGTTAACGTATAGTGCGTTGTCATTTTTCATTCACAACTTCAAACGCTTCAGTCGTAAAATCAGTTTGAAACATAACTGCAAAGACATTACTCAGCAAATTCTCACAGTATTTCCCCAAAGTTTGTGGTACCACTGTGGATCTCTGAAATGCTTGCATGGAAAAGCACAGTGAGATTCAAAAAATCAAGCCTATTCTTGATGAAAACATAGCGCTTGAAAATGACCAAATGCTAATGTAATGGTTTCATCCCAAACAGCAACCTACGAAAGAAGCCTGTGTATTACATTATTTAGTCTTGGGGAATTATGCTAATGTTGGCTTAAGCATGAATTTTTTTGTTCTTTACATATGATTGACAGGCCTGGATGTGTATGCACATGACTACTGCAGACTTAGTGAACCGGGTCATATCTGATTCTTCCAATCAGTAGAGGATGGAGAAGTTAATTTCCTTGCAGAAGCACTGAGTTCCAATCATATTACTGGCCTTTTAGTACTTTCATTCTGTCCTGTTCTTTTTTATCACTAAGAGGACTGACTTAAATATTGTACAATGTTTCTACAGCACATTTTATTTAATATGAGTTTTGTAAGAACAAAATGTCCTATTTTTTATATACCAAGGTGTGTTTGTCTTTTAATTCTATATAAACATGTTTTAAAGGCCTTTTAAATTACACAATTTTTCTCAAAGGAACAAGAAATTTTAAAAAAATGTACTTTGAATCATGCTGTAATGCTGCATTTCATAAGTTGGGGATGTTCCTATTCCGCATGCTGTTGGAACTGCATAGATCTTTATGATAGATGCAACATGCATGTTTGTTGTAAATGTATGATTTTTTGCACTGATGTGGTGTCCTGGCATCCCATCCAGAGTGTCCCTTTCCATGTCCCATCCAGGGACCAAAATCTTCTATGAGTTATAAAACATTATCCACATTGTATCATCTCTCCATGTGATAAATAGTATTTCCAATATCACAAGTGACTTTTTAATGAAACAATTTTAACTTCTACTAGCAATTCAGTATCTAAAGAATTTATTGTACATGTGTTGTTTTGTTTTGGGAGGACTGTGGAGATAATTGACCGTAGTCTCATTATAATTCCAGTTAACCATGGGGATAACAGATTTTTCTCAATAACAAATACAGTCATTGGTGCTGCATAACATTAGGAATCCTGGGTAGGATATTGCCATGGTTCCTTCTCTTAGTAGTAGAGTAGTCAAGAAAACATCATGTGTTTTGTATGTAAGTAACACTTTACTGTATTAAATGTTATGGCATTATGTAGATAATAGGTGCGGTGAATCTATGCTGGTCAATTTAAGTCAACAGTTACTCAGTGCTTTCTACGCTCACAACCACCTCAGAACATGACAAAAAAATATACCAATGTAAATGACATTAGCAACCAAAGTGAGCCGACCCAAACATCACAAATATAAACGATGAATTTGGTAATTTTTACGTACAATATTACCGTACAATGATGCTATACAAAGGCTCTACAGGCCCATGGAGGGCTTTGAATGGAAATGAGGTGTAAAATCCATTACGATGGGCTGGGCTGTGACAGCAATGGGTGTCTGTGTCCCTAACCCATGGCTAAATTTGAAACACCATAAATGCCTGGGCTATTAACCGCTTGAACTATGTATGTCCTGTATAGATTATAAGCATTTAATAGTCATTCAATAGGCCGGGATCATTTTTGGTGGGAATTTGGTTTGGTGTGAATTGAAATGGTTGCTTGGTTCAAAAACTTGTAGTTGGAAAATATGACAGCATTTTACCCCAGTCTACTTAACTTATAATATCTTTTCCAGCCAGCCAAAGGCTGCAGTTTTTCTCAAGGATTTTTTAATCAAATTTGGTGTGAACTAAACGGAAACCAAGAACTCCCTAAAAGACACCGTCGGCTGTGGAGTAACATACAGAACAACTGATTTGTTCAAAATAATAAACTGAATTCTTTGTGGGAGTTAAAACTGAATATTTATGAAGTGTTTATCGTTTGGAAAGAAAAAGGAATGCTTGTGTAGGACAAACTAAATTAGCTTGCTGTGTGTGTGTGTGTGTGTGTGTGTGTGTGTGTGTGTGCGTGTATGACTATTTAGTAGGCAGATAAAGCAAGCAAACAGGACCTGGAGAAATAAATGCGAATAGCTGTGTTAGACGCCATCAAACATTTAGTGGGCTGATTGGTCAGTGATATGTGGACCCACCCACAGCTAATGTTTTGTGTTCAAGTGATTGATTTGTGTAGGAGATTGGTCATGGGTGTGGGGCTTTTGGGGGTTTCAATGGGTCTATTGCCATGCTTTCCAAATTACACAAGTATAGTTAGGCGGGGGGTGGTGGGGTGACGGAGATTGTCTGCCTCCTTTCCCTGGGAAAGTTAAGGAAGGATCAACAGTATGGGGAAGATTTTGTACTAAACGTTAGCTTTATTGGTTTAACACGGCTGCAACAGAACACTGCGCCGCAAGAATTCAATGATGAAGTCTATGTCTTGTTTGGCTGCCAACTTAGCAAAACTGTATCTCTGACTGAGACTACACCCATTTAATAGGATGATATGTCAATTAGTTCCAAAACCTTCATAATCGCTTGTACGGAGGGTCTGAAAATCAGGAAGCTTGGAGTATTTTAGGTTCACCATTTCTGAAGTTTATTTTTATACATGATTTCCTTGCTCACATGAGAAGCTTTTATTATGAGCTGTATAATATATGACAAGTTGTATGTCCAGGTGCTCTCTCCTCACCTTGCTGGTAGCAAGGCGCTAACCTTTAGCCAGCAGAGTCAGCGTCATGCTTTCCTCACAGTGTCGTGCTCATCAGTGCCCCGAGCTGGCCTTGGAGGGCCCCTGTGTTGTCACACTGCCCCACTCTGCATGACGTTTGCCCTTTGGGTTTGTTTAAAAAAAAAGAGCTGTGACAGAGTGCTTTTTTTCCATGGCATCTCATGTAAAGTGATGCTTTTCCTATTAAAAGGTCACTTTCCAGGTGACTGAAAAGTAAAAAAACCCATGTTTATTTCCAATCCAGGAAGAATACAACAGTTTTCCAGTGCGGTACCCGCTGGACTCCCAGGCCAGCCTGCTGCATTTGCCATTAAGATGAAATCAATAAACAGATTACAGCAGATGTAACTGACACAGTGGGGTTTCATGACATTACACAGCAACTGACAGCTTATTCCATACAGCAACATAATCAATGACCGGATCTGCCCACTGATTCAAATATAAACCCTCCTCGGGGAAGGAATGACAGAAACTCTTTATCTAAACTCCGCATCAGGGCCCAATACTGAGCTTCAGTGAAAAAAATGGATGTCATATTCAATTAAATCATCTGCCACAACTTACTGCCACAACAAACTCAACAGCAAAATATACTGTAGCAGAACATGGAATGTCCTTTTCAGCTTCTCCTAGTTCCAATTTCTGTTATCTTGCACATTGCAAGTACATAAATAAATGTTCTACTTAAAGCAAGATTCATATTTGCCTTGCAACAGTACAAGATTTTGTAAAACACCTTTTGTAAATGAAAATTTGCCTCTTGTCATTGGTTTTTGGCAAAGCATTGAAATATATATATTGCAATATAATCAGTGCATATGGTATATGGCTGACGGATAAGGTACAGGAGAAATATGGGGACAAGCCATTGGTCAGTATAGCCAGGATGTCTGCTCATCTGCCCTGATAACTGTCAGAGTAGCGGGGTGACAGAGTATTTGTAAAGGGTTGAGAAGCAGTGTGGCTGGACTGCGAGTGCTGGTACTGTAAGAATTGTACTTCCCATATGCATTTTGATGGGCAGCATGGTGGTGTAGTGGTTAGCACTGTTGCCTCACACCACTGGGAACTGGGTTCTGATCTCTGCCTGGGTTTCATGTGTGTGGAGTTTGCATGTTCTCCCTGTGTCATTGTGGGGGTTACTCCGGTTTCCCCCCACAGTCCAAAAACATGCTGAGGCTGATTGGAGTTGCAAAATTGCCCGTAAGTGTGCATGTGTGAGTGATTGGTGTGTGAGTGTGCCCTGCGATGGCCCGTTGCTTCCGGGATAGTCTCCGGACCACCTGCGACCCAGTAGGATAAGCTGTTTGGAAAATGGATGGATGGATATGCATTCTGGGACAATCCCATAAGCTTGGCTGAGCATTAAGGGAGATGGCAAATAGTGGAATCAAGGGTTAGTATTGGGGCAGGTATTTCCCACAACACCCTTCCCTTGATCTTAAGGGAATCAGTTCATTGTTGTCAGCTATCTTATATGTTTGTAGGCTGACAGTGTATGGAATGAGTCGCTGGCTGAGGTCTTTATTTTGTGTTTGCATAGAACAAATGGCCCATGCAACCTCTTTTTGGGGGGAGCAGTCTCTGGTATGAACCTCTTCTTGGAGGGAGTGGTCTCTGGTAGGAATCTCTTTTTTGGGGGAGTGGTCTTTGGTAGGAACCTTTTTTTGAGGGGAATGGTCTCTGGTAGCAACCTCTTTTTGTGGAGGGGGGTGTGGCTGGTAGCAACCTATGTTTGTGGTGGGACGTGTGACTGGTTCAAACCCCTATTTTGGGGAAGTATGGCTGACAGGAATCTCTGTTCCGGGGAGGGGGTTATGGCTGATAAGAACCTCTGAGGGAGACGGTGGCTGGTAGGAACCTCTTTTTGGGGGGGAGTGGTGGCTGGTTTTGATGGTAGTGTGGGTGGCTGGTTGAAGGATACACAGGCGGCTTTAATTATTGTTACCCATGTGACGCACAACAATATCCTAAGAAAGATGAAGGGGAGAACATTTTTACTCACTGAATGAACACCTGTCTACAAGGACACCCTGCGGGTGTTGGCAGGGGAATCTACAAACCAATTAGAATGTACCTTTCAGTATTGTGTGTCTTTGGATCTTTTTACTTGTACAGTTGTTTTAAGGCTTCATGATACATTTACACTAGGTAGTGTTAAACTGTGTAAGGCTGCACTGCAGAAACATTGGCAATTGGAACCTGCATAGTTTTAACACTTTTAAAGCTTTGAGATTGTCTTGCCAGTTCTGTGTGTGCAAGTAACAGTTCATCCAGTTAAATTCTTTAGAACTTTTGATCTTAAAATTCATGGTTGCATGGTAATCTACTGCCCTCTGAAAACGACTCTGATGGGGAGAAATCCTTCAGTCATCACATGTGTCATGTTTATATATAAAACCAAAAGGTATCTGGTGCTGAGTAGCTTCTTCAGTTTCCCATCGGCAAACTGTGTGATTATTTCGAGATTACAAGTTGAAACCAGACAAACATAAACTGCAAGCCCACACACATACAAAACTTGGTGAGAAACTTGTTGAAGTTTTATTTCCTTTTAAATTGTTGTGACTGTCAGCAAAGCTTTAACAAGTAATGGACATCTGTTGAATGTCAAGTTTACTGTCTTTTATGTTTGGTAAAATGTCTTTGGACTCAAGTGGAGACCTGAGTAGTGCTGAAGGACAGCACCTGTAACTACTGAGAGCAGAGGGACACAAAGAGGCGTGTGTAAACCGTTGATTGTCATAAACACTGTGTGGGTTGGTACACAAATATGTGGGGAAATTCCTCTTTGGAATCCACAATCATTGTAAAGAGACTATGTACTCAACCTAGGTAGTTCTGTAGATTCTAGGTAGATTTCACAGCACTCTGGAGTTTACTAACACTAGTTTATACCAGTCACACCCGCCACCCCCAAGAAAATGTTCTTTCCAGATCCTGTCCCATGAGAGCATGAGAAACTATATGTAAGAAACTAATGAGTTCTGTAGAGGACCAGATGCAAATGAACCCATTCCTTTTATAAGTCTTATTTACATGTTTCTATTACCTTTTGCATTTACCATTCTTTATAGTTTTATTCTTGCTGTTTTGCACTAATTGGTTGCCATTCAGTTTTGTTCCACATCTGCTATGTGTTACGTCCCGCTCCGTCCAATCCTCATGTGTGCCACGCCCACCTCGTTATCTTACGTTTATTCTGGATTGTTCTCACCTGTTCCTTGTTAGTGTCTGCTAGTCCTGTGTATTTAGTCCTTGTCTGAGTCAGTCTTCCCCAGACTTGTCATTGATTTTACCTCGTGTCGGTTCTTTTGCCCTGTCAGTCTCCAATAAATCTACGTTTTGCCCGATTTCCTGGCTCCTCTCCCCTGCTTGACTGCTCACTCACTGACGCATGCAACACTATGACAATAAAAATATTCAATTCAATTTCAGGACTCCACAAACCTGAACTGAATCAATATGCGAAAACCTATGGACTGAGCAGCTGTCGGCACCAGCAGATTGTTGGGTTTACCAGCATCACTGTATTTAATATCTGTTGATTGAGTTCACCAACAGTACTGTTTCAAATTAATTTTAAGATTGGTGACAGAAGTGGAATTGTAAAGAGGCCCCATCCTGCAGCTAAATAACGCAAAGCTTGTGGAAAGTTTAAGCACTCGAACCTTGCATCACTTTACATTTTTATATGACACAAGCCTGCCAACAAAAAAAAAAAAACAGCTTCCTAAATTTACAGGATAAAAATTGAAAACTTGGAACCCATTTTCATATGTCAATTTATGAACTTAATTCGTTATATTTATATTTAGATTTTGAGGTTTTTCAGGTACTCTGTCCGTCATATCTTTCACCTGCAACCCAATTCGGGATAAGTTGTTTGAAAAAATGTTTACATATAAACATATGAAAGTACACTCATTCAAGGCGTCTGGCATTTTAAACTGTTTGTCAACTTCTGTACGAGATACTATAAGAGAGAAAATAATGAGTTCTGTAGGGGCCAGATGTAAATGAGCCCATTCTTCAACCTGAGCAACATTTATACCCCAAAAAACAATATACTGTAAACTATATCAAATCCAGTGCCTTAATGACTATTCACCCCTTCATTGAAAGGATCCATCAACAGGCATGAAGAGGGGCCATTAGGGAGGCAGTTAATTTAGGGGGCCTGGGCATATACACATTCCAGGAACCCCCCCCCTCCCTCCCCAAAGTACTCGTATCACAGCAGGTACGACCATAAAAAGCACGTGTCTTTCACCATGTCGACGAGACCGTACTGTTCAACGAAACAGTTGCGCATTTCACATTTCCATGTTTACTGCCAACAACAAAGGATTTCCACTGCCACCCTGGGAAACTAAATCATTATTTCGGCATTAGTGATATGAGCACTTGAACAATTTTCTAAATGTCTGTGGTTTTGAAAACCTTTTATTCACTTTATGTTTTCAGCTCTTTGTGTGAAAGGTAATGCCCTTACAAACCTTTATATTTATGCCATGAATATACTATTTTAATTATATTAGTGCTGCAGTTAAGCTAATTTAGTAAGCACTGTAAAATAAATGATACAGGTCTTGTGCAATATAAAATGAATAGGAGTCCAGTGGTCTTCCCCCCAAGGCCTAGATCAACAAAAACAGCTCTAGTGGTCTCTTGCTTGAAGTCCTGGAGTAGACAAACAGCCAACTGACCCTGGATAACTTGGAGGAGCCGAAAACCTTTGCAGTCAGCCTTGAGGTTAGACACAAGGGTTTGGAACACGGCGGAATCCAAGCTTTGACGTTCACCTCAACACTAACTCTTAGCTGGGCTTCGGTTCAAAGAGGCTGGATTTAGGTGGGCATGCGGTCATTTTGACGTGTAGCTTTTCAGCCTCGAGCACTTTCCAGGGCAGGACGAGAGGGATCTTGTTGGATGAAAGCAGGAGACTTCACAAAATGTGCCCGGGAGTATGTGTGCATGTGCGATTTACACTCTCTGGGCGAATCTGATGTGATGTACATAGAAGTGACCAACTCTAGAGGATGGCGATCGCTTTGGATGCAGAGTGACAAAGATGATGTCCCGTGTTGCCATACTAAAGCCATTAAAGGGTTCATGGTCTAATGATAGCCCTCTATTACCAAAGTGCCTATCATGAGTCAGGGCTGGGCAGATCTCTGATCGTTAACAGCTGGGAAGAGCCCACAGCGGGACATAAATTTCCCTATGTGGAGCAAAACTCAACAAAAGCAGATCCAAGCTAATTTCCCTAGACAGCAGAGCCGCGATTACTGGATTCCCCCACCCATCCCAAATTCTCAGCCTTTTATCACCTGCTTTCAAGCTGTGGTCTCGCCAATAAAATTCCCTGCCTTCTCCTTTAAATGCACACTGTATACATTTTAAGGGCAAACATTTAAAATACTCCTTCAGGCAGAAATCTCACATACCTAAAGTATGATTGACCCTGAAATACTCCTATCCTCTCTATGTAACTTAGTGGCACCCACATGCACCCGCGTATCCTGGGGATCCCCGTCATTACCTGCCCAGCATCCCAACCTCTATGCTTCTCGCTGAGATTTTACCATGAGTGCTAATATCATTTCTCATGCAAGCTAACTGCACATCTCTATTTTTAGGGCCAAATAGCGCTCAGCATCAGGACCTGCAACAAAAATAACTCAATAAATGTTAACAGGGAAACTTTAATACGTATAGGGCTCTTGTGTGGTCTCTGTTTCAATAAAAGCCTAATTTTCCACTCAAACACTGGAAATTATTTCCATAGCAATGGGTTTAGAGTTCCCCACGCCTCTTGAGGGAAAATCCTTCTCCTCAGTCATTTCCAGAGACACCCAGGAGAACCCCACCACTGATGACAAGTACTCACTCACCTTTACAAGACCCTGAGCTATCCCTCACACCATGAAGAGACCAGGAGGGTCACTGTCAGCTCTTGCTGAAGCCTTACTTAGCCTGCACATGAGACAGTGTTTATGCAAATTAGGCAGCAAGTGGGGCATAAAATTCAATCAGAGCTTAACATGAATAATGGAAAGTCAAACAAAGGTACTGCATTTATGCTTTACATTTTCTCTTGACTCTTAAGTCATATGTGAAAATATCAGTGATATACCAGTACAGTTGCTGCCAATGATAAAATCTTAAACTTTTTTTTTTTGCCTAAGTTAGTGCCACTTATTTAATCAATCAGAGGAAAAACAGTAGAGTACATTTTCACAATAATTTTTAACAAGTGGCACTGATTATTTGAGAAGAGTATTAAGCGCTCAGAGCTGAGTTCCAAATCTGTCAAGACATACAATTTTCAGTGTCTTTCAGTTTCAATCCAAACCAGGAAATGCATATCACCAGCCAACATAGGAACTGAATGGTGGAAATATGAATACAAAATCACACATGAGGAGGCGGGATGGAATCCTGCTCATGCTACTCCTCTGATTACTTTATTACTGACTCATTGCCGTGTGACTTACTTCGGGACCGCTGTTCTGACTTGTGGCTGATCCTGTAGCTGACGTGGCCCATTCAGGCCAGTAATTGGTGATACTGATAGTGAAAAACTGAACCATGATGAAACTGAAATTGAAAATCAGCTAATTAAATGTGAGACATGCCTAATGATAATTACGAAGCATTATACTGTAGTACTGTATCATACTGTAAAGAATTCTCTAAAATCAAATCATACTGTATGAACCACCTCTAAATATAAAGCAGAAAGGGACTGGAACACTTTTTGAGAGAGATCTGTACCTCATTAAATCATTGTATGTTTTTTTTTCACCAAGAAATCGACTTAAATATACATAAATTAATTAAAGTAAAACATTAATGTGTGAAAGAGCAACAACAGAGATAATCAGAGATGTATTGCAACTGAAAATTATTACTTTATGAGCTGCTTTTTCAAGTGGGTAATTAACAGTATAATTAGCGGGTAGGCATAAAATAAGTTTCTGAGATTCCTAAAATGATCAATGTTTAGATTAAAGAAAGCTTGCTCCAAATAAACTTGCTTAATGTGGCTTGACAAAACAGAAATACACAAACACATTTTGCATGAAGCACCATTGTTACTTCGATAAGAGCTTAAACCTTTAGCTATCATATGAATCAGTTACCCCACATTAAACATCATCATTAGCGTTGCTAGAAGGCTAATGATCTAAACAAGTAGTCTTGCACCGCTTTCCACAGTGAGTAGCTACTCAAAAAAGAGTAGCCACTGTCCACATTTTTGCGCGTCAGCTTTATAGTGGTATAGTTTTACTAGCACAACTAACAAATTAAATCCGGACAACTGGAGCAGACAGTCCCTGGACAATATGCAGCTTGCAGATTACAGAGACACTAGTTTGACTTGTAGAACAAGCTGAGTCAGCAATTCATCCTCCATAAATCAGCTGTACAAATCTACTTTATTTCTATCAAGACAGAAGAACAGTTTGGACTGTGGATGGAAACACATTGAAACACAATACATCCCAGTCAGCAAACAAATTTGGCCCAGATTTGGCATGCATCTGGCACAGCTGGCATTCATCTGGCGCTGGCATACAGTATGTGGGCCAAACATGGCCCAGGTTTGGCAGAGGTGGTACTGGTTTTAAGGTGGCACACAA
>JABFDZ020000037.1:10526250-10537704 GCA_019775955.2 Pollimyrus isidori
ATGTCCTTTTTATGATATGGTGACCAAACCTGCACACAATATTCTAGATGAGGTCTCACTAAGGAATTGTATAATCTCTATGTCTAATGTTATGTAGGCTCATTTATAAGCCAACTGAGTTTTCTTTTGGATCTTACTGTAATCTCAAGATTTGATTATTTCAGACAAAGAAAGATCAGTCCAATGAGAGAAGTAAAGGAGAATTTTAAGATATTAAATTGCAATCAGGTCGAGATGAGAGGAAGGCTATTTCTCAGGAGCTGAATTTAAGAAGTATGAGAAAATAATTAAAAAAAAATATATATTTGATGCTAAATTCAGCTCAGTTATGTCTAGGAGAAATACAGTAGGCCAGGCAAGGAAGAGCTCTCTTTTAGAATCGCCCTTTTCTTTAAGTGCATTACATGAACTATAATTCTTATCCTACAATTTTGTTCCAAGTGATCATTCAATAAAACACAGACTGTACACACAAAGTTTTAGTCGTTTAACACAAAGTTTACACAGTGAGAAGAGCTTTCTGACAGGGTAAGAGGGGCAGGAGCAGGGGCTGTGTTTGGTAGGTGTTATACTGTAGGTAGGGTGATCCCAAAGCAAAAGACAGCCATTTTAGCATAAGCATGGGCATTATACCTTAGAAAGTACTACAGCATGTTGGCTCTGGAATCAGGACATGTTTTTAATCACTAACTTCAACCTGTGCTGTGATGGCATAACCCACTCCATTATACTTAGCAATCATTTGTTACATTACTAAACAATATGCTGGGGTATGAGAGTTGAGTAAACCTTCTCCACACAGGGAAGCAAATATGAATAAGAAACCACGTGTTTATAGGATATTCTCTTTTTACAAATTTACATTACATATTTAGCCAAACCATATACACAAGAGAACCTGCGAGCAGGGTGAACCAATGTCCCTAATGCAGCTGGGATTAAGAGTTTAACTTAAGGGTTTAACGATTACTTAATTCCGCAATCCACAGGACTTGAACCAACAATTTTCGGATAACAGGCATACAGTCCTAAACCACTGAGCCACAAACCCCCACATGTATGTATCAATTCTGAAGAAAAACAAATCACCCTCATATGCAAAATATTAAACACTGCTATTGAAGGAGCAGACTGGTGCCCTTCACATCAATTAAGCATGAACAGCAGGAAAACAATATGCCTTCAATCAGTGACATGTTGGGAACAAGATAACGTAACGTAGTGAAGATCTCAGAGCCAAACCTGCAGTTTACCAGAAAAGGAGCATGTTGCCGACTCAAAAAAAGCTTACAATGAGGTAACACAGCAGAGGCCGCTAGGTAAAGGGAGATTTCAGAGGCCACCAGCATATCACTCTCATATCGACAGCGAAAAGGGAATCCTTGTGTCATTTCCCCACAATTGCTTCACAAACTTTATAATCATCCCCACTGTTTATTACCTTCTGTTGTGCTCTAAATCCACTATACAAGGACAATCAGTAGCTTAAAGACAAGGACATTTGGGGGGAGATAAAACAGAAAGTCACCACTGGTGCCAAGTTATCAATGCTCGACCCAGAGCAAACAGTACAGAGGCTTTAGCTAATCATCCCAAGCAGGCCATTTTGTTCAAAATTATTTTTAATCTCAGGGGAACAAAAGCTGGACCTGCCTGGAGAAAGGAGGTCTTGTTATGATAAAGTGAGAGGAAAAGACCTGATAGAATGTTTTTTTCTTTCATCTACTTAGGTCTGCTTTAAGCAGAGAAGGCATGCTTCCCCATGCCGGCAGTTCAGCCACAGTGGGAGACTCTGGAAGTAATTACTGCTCCTTTGAACAGCATGATGCGTAGCAGAGTGCCTTTGAAGGGCCTTATCGGGAGCAGAGTAGTGGGCTCATTCACGATGAAGGTCTCCTCCGTCACTTGGCCTCTGACCCACGGAACTGAAAAATGCACCATAAACAAAAATTGTGTATGTCCGTCCATCTGCCACACTTCCCTTTAATGCATCTAATGATCCAGGAATCAGGGAGCTCCCAGAAACACAGGGAACACCTTGGATGTGCATATGTGCCATTATATAGGACAACCCACTTTTCTCATGTAATGCTGCAATATGTATATAGAAATGTTACCTGTAATACAATTACTGTGAATGTACTAACATCTAAGTAATACTTAAAATTAAAATATACTGCAGTGATTTGGAAGTCAAATACTATAAAATTTCAGTGACACTTTGTGTGAGGGGGCACAACTTAGTAACTCAGTTACTACTCAAGTACAAATCATGAAAAAATAACTACATGAAATACACAAACCATTATGACTAACAGTGTACGAACATGGGATCAGTAAGGAACTAGCACTTAAGTAATGGTTAACTACTCTAATACATTAAGTAATAGCATACCACTACATTATTTGTGCCTCAAAGTGTTACTCAATTTTTTATAAAATTGCTATTCCAGTAAACCCTCATATCCAATGTTATTTAAACTTCTTACAAAGAGTAAAAAAAATACAGTACATTCTGCAAATAATAATTCCCATCGCATTTTGATAAGCTCCATAAATTCAACTCAAAAAATAATTAATTGTTTGCAGTGAACAGTGTGCTCAGCATTACACTTTATTCAACTTCTCACTCAATCAATTCAATGAACAATTCAATTGACAGAAGCTAGCATTACCCAGAAAACTTATTCGATAGTAATATGGATATAAATTATTTGAAATGTTGTTAAACATTGTTCTTTTCAGAATTATCTATACAAGTTACTGTACAATTTTGTAAAGTCTGCTGAAGCACTTTCATTAATGACTAAAAAGAAAGACAACATAACCAAAAAGTCAGAGACGAGAATATTATCGCACCATGCCGACCCACAGCCAACCTCAGTAAATTACCCATGTCCTTGTTTTCCTCTTTCAGATAATTACCATGGGATGAGGTCTCAGTTAAATGTACCATCTGTAAACTTACTTGACCTCCTATGCTTGGAAAAAAAAACTTTTTTTAAAGATCCGCTATAATAAACTATCACCCACTTTTGTGGCAAACAAAATATGAAAAAGTTTTTAAGCAAAAAATATACAAATATCACACACTTTTATTGAAACAAGAGCACCTTCACTATAAATATCCAGACCTTTTAAATGCTACCTAATGGAAAAATGCACAATGATGTCAATTCCATTAAAAACTTCTCTGGGGAGTTAATCAGAAATTAATATCTTTTATCTTTCTTCTCTTGACTTACTTCTATATATTGGCTTTCTTGACCATGAAATAAAATCACCACATTGATTGTGTCCACAGCCATTTTATCTTACCAAAATTCAAAGATAGACCTTTCATATAATTGTAACCCTTGGCTCAATTTGTCTTACCATGATATCTTAATGTTGTATTTTTATCTGAAAATAATAGAATGACCAAGGACCCAGGAAAAAATATTTGAAAGCAACATATTGCATTGTGCCAGAATAGTTGTGAGATTGACCTGTGTGGCATTAAAGGAAATATCCAAAATTTTACTTAATTGCTTGAATTGAAATAAATGATGTCACTCAAATATCAAACACAACAGTCTAGCTATCCTTCAAGACAACTTAGAAAAACCAACCTTAACTCACACTCAGGGACTGTCACATCTGTTACTCCTGGTTCACATCAAAAATATCAGTTTCAGACACTGGACCAATATGCATTTTTTACTGGATAACGTTTCCTTTCTTCAAAACTAGAAACAGTAGCAGTACTTTACAATATATTGACGTTTACTGGTCTGCAAAAAACTATAATACAGTACATTTGTAAATACATGCAAACATGCATATATAATTTATTTAGTTTTCAATATCTTTCTTGGCTTCGAGGTCAGGCTGTAATCCGTTCAGATAAATTGAAAAAGCATACACGTTCCTTACCCAGGCCTTACTTCATGTTTGCTTCCATTTGACTGTATTTCTCCATTTAGCATGCACTTTATATAGAAATAGCTGCTTCTGTATGTTGCGACGCTATCCTACTGCTTCAAACTGGGAGCTAAAAACTACTTTTCCTAATTTTGCCCGTGTGACTCATGGGTGTGTCACCATGTGTGAAGACTCGCTAAAACCCGCTTAGTCTCCACCATGGTGTCAGAAAGCCTCATGGTCACTGCTGTAGTTGGGTCTTTCAGAAAGAGGCCGTATGTCAGCATAGAAACAAACATTTTTCCATTATTTGGGCTAATATTTCCTATATGATCAAATACTTAAATAGATTCAATGAACAATGTATTAGAAGAGATATTGAAATTTTATGTGACACAGACCATAAGTAGCTAGTATTGTCCAAGAACGGTGTGCTTAATTTTGGACTAAGGCAAGAAACAATAGACCTTAAAGCAAACTTCAGGGAAACCAACTGCAACTAGAACCCTTGAGCAGGGCCCTTAACCTCAGTTTTTTCCAAGAGTGGGTGACCTTCTTTTCTCAGTTGTAGAATGCTTTGGATAAAAGCATCTGCTAAATAAGATAATGTAAGTTCCAAGAAAAAAGTTACTACTTCTGAGCGTAAGGGACATACAGAAGAACTAAGACCAGCTGTGACTAAATAGCTAGTTCAATGAACTCACTATGCCACTTAAGGCTAGATTTTCTGGTAATACAGTGATACAGTTGATCAGAACATTCTGATAAAGAAGCATAAACACTAGGTTAAGTGGAATAGCATTTCAGTGGATTTCCTCCTTTCTGATACTGTAGATATTTTTCTTTTGCTATGGTTTTTATGTGTAGTGATTAGTCTCTTTCCCCTGTGAGGTCCCTCAAGGATCAGTTTTAGGTCCACTATGTTTTGTATGGACATGTTTCCACTTGGTAAGATTATTATGTATTGTAACCTTATTTCATACTATTTTTATGCAGATGATACTGAACTGTATCTTTCACTACCAGTGAACTTACCAGTGAAAATAGCTGTTTTGTATGAGTTCTTAATTCATGTCAAAAAGTATTTGTAGTTAAATAGTAATGAGACTGAGGTCCTGTCATGAATGCCAGGATGAAAGACTCTAGAAGCAGGCATGGTGGAGCAACAAAAGGAGATTTATTAAACAGACTGAACCAAACAGGAAATATATTGGATCACAGGGGATCAAATAGGAGGCGAGGAAATGAGCACAAAGAAGGCACGGTGGAACTGGGAGCCACAAGACTGGGAAGCACTTGAATACAAGGCTAACATGAGAGCAAATGAGAGTTAGCTGGAGTGAGTAACTCTGGGGCAGGAACAAACAATCAACAGACTTGGCTCATTAGGGCCACACTACGGAAGAAACAGTATGGTCAGATAGGCAGGGAAAGACAGTACTCCCCTGCTCTCCAAAGCATGTCCTGCAATCATGAAGGATAGACAGAGGAGGGGAACAAAGGGCCTTGATATTAACAGGGTGGACATATGGGGCTTGGATACCAGACCAAACAGGGGAAGGCAGGACCAACAGAACACCTGGGTGTAAGCAGAGGAACCGAGCCCCTGGACTGGACAGGGCAGGATAGAACAAAACACACCAGGGCCAGGACAATAGAACAAAACCCCTGGGTAAACACACAAGGCCAGAAGACACTAGACAGACAGGACCAGGGGCACAGGATCAGGCACACAGGGGGGTTTTCCGGACCCCAGGATGTTGGGTGCTGACCCAGGGATGTGGATATTCCTGGGCTTCAGAGGGCCAATGGGACCGGAGGGTGGAAAGGGGCCAGTGGGGCCGGTGCTAAGGGGCCCACCGGGCCACGGCGGGAGGATAATGAGGGGCCATTGGGGCTGAAGGGCAGCAAGGAGGCAGTGGGCAGTGAAGGCCCAGCAGAGCTGGAGGGTGATGAGGGGACTACAAGACAAGAGGTCAACAAGTGGACTGCAAGACTGGAGCAAGAGGATGACCAGGGATCTGTAAGACTGGAACAGAGCCCTATCCTTAACCATAATTAATCAAATTAAATACAAAACATTTGGCATTTTTTGTTTTTTGATTGAAATTAGTTCTTTGATTGCAACCAAAAAACTGGTCTCCACAATGTCAAAATGACAGGTTTATCACAATGTGGGGACATAACACATCACAGCACTAAACAAGGTACAAAAAATGGGGATAGGTGAATTACTAAAATAACCTACCTATATGCCAAAACTTGAGTGTTTGTTATGCAGAAGTGCTATTTTGATAGCTGGTAGGTGATCAATAACCTCATGGACAAGGTCATGAGCCTTTCACTGTAGATACATGTTATGGGTAGATACATGTAACTGGGCGTGGCATGGTGGTGCACACACCTCACACCTCTGGGACCCGAGTTCGAGTCTCCGCCTGGGCTTCCTGTGTGTGGAGTTTGCATGTTCTCCCCGTGCCGTTGTGGGGTTTCCTCCGGGTACTCCGGTTTTCCCCCACAGTCCAAAAACATGCTGAGGCTGATTGGAGTTGCCAAATTGTCCATAGGTGTGCATGTGTGAGTGACTGGTGTGTGGGTGTGCCCTGCGGTGGGCTGGCCCCCATCCAGGGTTGTTCCCTGCCTCGTGCCCGTTGCTTCCGCGATAGGCTCCGGACCCCCCGTGACCCGGTAAGGATGAGCGGTTTGGAAAATGGATGGATGGACATGTAACTGGGTTATGATCTGTGACAGCTCATGAGATATAACGTAATACAGTGGTACCTCAGAACTCGAATTTAATCCGTTCAGAACTCAGGTTCAAATCATAAAAAGTTCCAGTTCTGATCGAATTTTTCCCATAAGAAATAATGGAAAACCTATTAATCCCAACCCCCCAAAATTACACCTAAATATGTTAAACACAAAATGAACAGGATAAAGCAAGAGCATATACTGTACTAAACACATCTAAGCAGATTTATCAAAACAGTAATTTAGTAAGAAAACAAATGTATCCAAATAATGTGTAATGTTAAAAAAAAACAATGTATCCTGCTCGATCATCTGCTCCTTCTGTGTGCTTCCTTGTTAACATCATGTGGAATCCTTGTGTGATCAGCTGTTTCTGGTTGTTGTCATTAGTCCTCTGTATTTTGTCCGTGTTTCAGTTTGTTTACCCAATCCAGTCATTGTATTGTCTGTCTGCGTTTTACCTGCTTTACATGTAATTAAACCCCATATTCCTAGATACCCTGACATCTGCCCCTATGTCTCTGTTCCGTAATGATGTTAAAAAAATTAATAAGAAATCTTTATTTTTAAATTCATCTTATTACATAATAATTACTGTTACTGTCTATCATTGTCTAAGTGTATTTTTACTGTCTACATATATGTATTCAGCAACGTAAAAAACATGCATGATGCTATCACAGCAAATGGGAGGCTGAGACTGAAGCATTCCCTTAGTTTCTGCTGAGAGACGTGTTTCCCCGCACGTATAATTTATCTTAGGTCGGCGTTCATGGTTTGACTTCTGAGATTCAGATCGAGTTGCAGGTCTTTTTTTTTTCGAACTGGTTGGCTCGACTTTTAAGAAGTTTGAGTTCTAATGAGGTTGAAAACTGAGGTACCACTGTACTTAAGGTGATGAAGACCTTAGTCATTTTTTTGGACAGGATCAGCAGGTGGGACCAACACAGGGGAACTAGTCAGCAAGGGCTTGGGGGAGGGCATCAGGAGTGTGTTTCTCAATAGCATAGATAATACCCATGCACTCGAATGGGTCCAGGTAGGTACATTGCTAACGGGAGTTTTTAGGAAATGAAGAGGAGTTGGGAGAGAACGAGACAGAGAGAGAGAGAGAAACCCTGACAATAACCATGAAGCAAGGTTCAGATCTAGAAGCTCTTTCATATCATAATTGTGATCAGCTGAGTTTAAAGACAAGACAAGGTTATCAAAGCAGAGATACTCGTGAGACATGTATCATTCTGGGACAACAACTGTAGCTTTTTACTATAAGAAATCACATACAAATATAAGGTGGTTGCAAACAATAAATAAAATGCTATAATATCATAACTATATGTACAAAAAGCCTGGAACACACCCCTTAATCATTGAATTTAGGTGTTTTATTCACGCTTTTGCCTTAAAGTGCTCAGTTGGTTTTTATGGGATTATTTAATTTTTACAGGATAATTTCATTTTTATTATATCGCCTAAGCCATGCATAATGTATTTTGTGTGAATAATGTGACAATAAATGACAAAGTTATTATTACCGTGCTACGAATATCAAAGAAATAATTTAATAATAGAATGGCAGTGTACTCTAGGTTGTGTTATCTTCCTCTGATGTTTGTTGATCTCCTCTACTTTTTTCTGACAGTAAGCTGGGACAGATTTTGTTTCTCCAAACAGCTCTGAGTGCGTGCTTACTTCATGAGGAACTGTCATTGCAGCCCCTGCTTCTGGCTGAGGCTCCATGCTCTTCTTGCCTCGGTCCTCGACTGGATAAGTAGCTGGAAAATGGAGCAGTGGAAATGTTTAAGACAGTAAGATGCGCTTCATTCATCTCTTTGTGGGAAACTGTGTTTTCTCCTGTCCCATCTTGTTCTGCATACTTACAGATAAGGGTGTCACTGTGCTGAGTCTTACTGTTATACTACCCAAGCCAAGCCAGCAACCCGTTCCCCTGTTGTCCCTTATCAGGCTCCCTGAAATCTACATGTAAGGTAGGGTATGATTTCAAATCGTACTCCATATTAAATCCATTAATTATTTTCCCTTTTTTTCTCTCTTCCTGTTTCCTATCTTTAAAATTTTCCACTGCTAAAGCACATCTTGTCACCTGAGGGCTGTGGGAACATAGCTGCTCAACACCCATAGCTAACAATATTGTCAAGCCCCCTCCCTATATGTAAATAAATAAACACTGGTGGCCTCCCCATTCAGGAAGTTTCTTCTGGTAAGTGTCTATAGTAGGAGAGTTGAAATCTATTTTGGGGTGAAATGACAGGCCCCAATTAGAGCACGGTAAAAAAAAGAACAAAAATAAAAGCAAGGGAATTTAAGCAGGCATCTGAATTAAGTGTAAATATCTCTTGCTTGGGTTGGAAAATGCTCACTTCCTCAATTGTGCACTTTCTGTCCCAGGTGTGCAGCTGTAGACTCCTGACTAGTGGGCTGAAATATGTTTGGCTGGAGAACTGATGCTTCTTCCTCAGTGAAGAGCAACAGCTTGGATCTTCTTTGTCCCCTTGCACAAAGGCTGGATTTATTGGAATGGAAAACAGAGAGCAGTCACTGCCGAGTCATCAATGGTAGATGATGCCAACCTACTTTTCAGTATGGAATGAATATTCAATGAATGCAACTATGGAATTATCTACGGCTAACGAGGGCTGTAGCCAGGGTCCTGAGCGGTAGGGTCTCCATATTTTTTTCTGGTTGTTACTGCAGCATTTTATCCTGTAGGTATGGCCCCATAATGACTTTAATCTGGGGTCCCCGCCCCCAAATTTCAGCCCTGAATGGATAGTCAGGGGTCCAGAGCAATCATGCATCCACCTACATATAGTTTATGAATGAAAAATGTTTAAACTAAACCAAATGACCTCTTTACATTAAAGGAATAACAAAAAAAAAGATTTTTTCAAACAATAATACAACCCTTGACTTGATGTATTGTGTATTCTGGCAGAGCTTCTCATGTCACACAGAGCTAGAAATACTCGCCTCTCTGTGTGAATCCACTTCCTGTCGTTATAACAATCCCTCCCTTAGCCCTGTTCTGTGACATACAGCTTCATCCTGTTAATACAGTAATATAGTGCAGAAGTTCTGTGGGATGGATACAGTATAAGCGCAAACAGATCCTGTCCAAAATACTGTCCCCTCATTAACTCCTAATCCCATCCCTCAGATTATCCCAGCTCCAAAATGTTCACAACAGCATACCCACCCTCAGCAATATAACAAAATATAATGCTTTTGCTGACAGGATCATGAGAATACTAAAAAGTGTGCTAATGAGAATACTTATAGCTAGACACAGGCAGTGGTATATAAATAACCAAAAAATATGCATAATCTAATATCAGAGTGAGGCAACATTTTTTGTTTCAAAAATACCATCTTCTGGTACATTTATGAATGTACGAGAGGTCCTTAAACATCTTGCTGTTTTAGTGATTTAGTGGAAGAGTTAGGAATAATGCTAAAATAGCATTTTGTTATATGCCCTTCCTAGATTACGGTCTCCTCCCAGTGATGTATTTATAACTTGCTCTTAGGTCATTAGTGTATCGTCTATGTCGGTGAGCAGGTTGTGACGTGGATAACAGGCGGGGAAACCTCTAAATGTTTTGGGTTTACTGAGCTTATTAAAATCACATTGCTAATGGACACGCCCATCTTCACGTGAGTTTCCTTGTTGTGGCCAGAAATGAAATAGCTATGACCCAGATTTCTGGGACAGGCCTGGCCCTGGGAGTAATGATGCTCCGAGCGAAATGGCTAAAAGCAGTGCTGCCTGTTTGCAGGGCTCCCACCGCATATTTACAGCATAATCACCGTAATTCCCTAATCCTAAACTCAGCGGGCGGGGCTGGATCCATCATGATACCAAGCCTGTTATTCCAGCTGTTATACCAGAAGGACATTGCTGTAAGTATTTCAAATCTAAAGGCATTCATGACTGCACATGGTTACAATTCATACGATTCATAAATTGAAACATTACTTTTTATTGGCGAAATAAAAGGACATTTCAAAGCCTCAACGTGTCCAGACAGGAAATTCTTTTCTTTTCAATGAGTTTATTCCTGCCACCAGCAGACTCAATTTGACTCATCAGTTACATTCGTGATTCTTTTTGTTTAAAAAAAGAATCACGAATGTAATTAGATCAAACACACAGATTGACTCATCAGTGTTGCTCATATAGCTGCTATAATTACAACAATGTAAACAATTTAGTGGAGAAGATGGTGGTGCAGAGGGCAGTGCTGCCATTTGGCAACGAGGGTTGCTGGTTCGAGCCCCGCCTTCTCCTGACCCCATCAAAGTGTCCTTGAGCAACACGCTGAACCCCAAATTGCTCCCAGTGTGCAGGTTGGTACCTTGCATGGCAGCCTTCACCACCAGTGTGTGGATGGGTGAATGTGAGGCATAAATTGTAAAGCGTTCTGAGTATTCAGAAGAGTAGAAAAGCGCTATATAAATGCAGTCCATTTACCATTTAAACATTAGGAGTAATGTTAGGATTTGTTTCCACCTTCCTAATCCATGTGGTGTCAGGCACGTAGTGTAGCGGATGTGTGATTGAACAGAGGCTTCAGGTAATGATGCAAGAAGACAGGCCTCTTTGCAGAATAGATTTTTTCACGTCTGTCCAAGTTTCACAGCTTTAGCAAGAACCACACTCAATTCCCCATTTCCTCGTTTATGTTTTTTTTTTGTGAGTCATTGTAACGATCCGTGGCGGTGCGGGGCGGAAGAACGGGCAGCAAGGCAGGATCGGGGGAAGACAGGTTTAATCCAGGG
>JABFDZ020000037.1:10542435-10554645 GCA_019775955.2 Pollimyrus isidori
CCCTAGAGCTAGCTTCTGCAGCCGAGGATCGGATCGCCAAGGTCCCCGACTTCGGCCACTGCCCAACTCACACTGCATCCGACCCCTATGGCACCTCCTACAGGTGGTGAGCCTATTGGAGGGGAGACCCACGTGCCTTGTTCGGGCTGTGCGATCTCATTCTTTCGGTCATTACCCATAGCTCATCAACATAGGTGAGGGTAGGGACAAAGATGGACTAATAGATCGAGAGCTTTGCTTTCTGGCTCAGTTCTTTCTTAGCCACGACGAACCGGTTAAGCGCCTGCAAAACTGTAGATGCCACTCCGATTCGTCTATCCAGCTCCCGATCTCACCTACCCCCACTCGTGAAGAAGACCCCGAGATACTTGTACTCCTCCACTTGGGGCAGTACCTCTTTCTTGACTTGAAAAGGGCAATCCACCCGTAATAATAATAATAATAATAATAATAATAATAATAATAATAATAATAATAATAATAATGCAGGTCTACAATACAGGGGAAGAAAAAAAATGACAGCCACTCCAGTTATGGCATAGGCCAGTAGTAGGGCCAACAAGAGGAAGTGTAAAGCTGACTTCACATGAGCATCAGTAAGGCACGGTAACATTCTAACCTGGGACAAATAAACAATTTAGGTGCCCCTTTAACATAATTTATATACATTTTTGTCTTTATGTGACAGTTATGAATTTACTTTAGAGAAAGTGCAGTAAATTAGCATTGATGGGTTTTCCATAACGTCTGACCTATAGCTGGGTGTGATGTCAAACACATAGCAAACATCCCTGACAGCTTAGCTCATTTTCACCATCACTTTGACATGTTTGGGGATTGGTGCAGCATTGTTACCTCACATTTATACAGCTGTGAGTTTGCTTTTTGCCCCTGGCCCTGTGGAGCTGACATGCTCTCCCTGTGTTTGGTGCTTTTTATAATGTTCGCAGGGATTCTCTTCAGCCAGGTAAAAACCATACAGTTGGCTGAATCAAGAGCTATGTGTTCTCATAGTATGAGGGTTCCCTGTTATTAATAAACATGTATGGCAGATGGATGGATATTACACCTGTGATTATTCATATACCTGCACAAATTCTGTAAGACACATCCAAAGGGTTTCATCCATCTTTTAAATCATGCAGTACAAACCTAATTAATACAAATTTCTTTTCACAGTGTGCTGTAAGTAGTTAAGAAACACGGCTGGTCTTGTTGCTAGTTTATATGTCATGTCTCTCCCAAAGGAATGCAATTGATTTCTTCGTGAAATGCTAAATAGCTTTAGGGCCTGCTGGAGTATGTCAGGGTTTTCTGCTGGAATGATTACTTTAAATCACTACACCTGAAATATCAGATGTCAATCAAATGTTTGTTAAATCTTTCATTAGTTGGTTTTGCATGTACCTCTGTGGAACACTCATGGGCCAAATGTAGGCAGTCTGTTTACTGGGTTTGGCAATGACCATTATTTTTGGGGGGAGAGTAATTAAGCCCTTTGTTACCTGGGTCATTTATACCCGTAAGCAAACCCAGTGATGATCAGCCTTGAGCTTTTTCACATGTTAAATTGAACCTGACTTCAAATGGACATGAAAGGTTTTAACCCTGAACCTTCACTGTTTTAATAAAATAAAATTGGGATGGAAAGTTTTCATGTAAGAAAGTCAAAATATCTCAAATAAAGTAAAATGCACATTATATTCTATTCTAAAAGAAAGCAGCAGTATTTGGCATATCTATAAATGAACATATCTCCTATTTTCTTCTTGTTTTGTTATAGAAATTTGCCCATGAGGCATACAGTACCAGAGCCTGAGCTGGTGTGGGAGGTAGTGAAATAATTTGTATTTATTGTCAGGCTCACCTTAACACAGAGCATAGGTTCTAAACCCAAATGCTAGACTCTTAGGTTGCCCTATGTGAGACATGTCGGGCAGATGTGGGTTTGTTCAAAGCCTCCCAGTTCAGTATTTGTACACCCCAGTGAAGGAGATGGCTGCTTTCCTTTGACCTTGAGTTGGGGCTCTGACTGTTGTCTGTACTTATGCCACAAACACCAGTTCACAGTATCCAGCCTTCCTGAAAACCTCGGTTAGGTTGCGGAAGGTACCTCCACTGGCAAATCCATTGTTCTACCGGAAGACTTTAACGCTCATGTGGGTAATGTCAATGAAACTTTGAGGGGTGTGATTAGGAGGAATGGCCTGCGTGATCGGAATCCGAGTACTGATAAGTTATTGCTTTATCATCTGCTATAACATGGTTAAATTTGAGGTTAATTTTAGTGTCTGAAGTATTAGGAAGGCTAACTTTAATGGTATGAGACTGAAACTAGAAACTGTAAACTGGGCGGAGTTTAATAGCAAAACAGAAAAGACATGGGATTTTTTTAAAGCAAGAAGCTGCAAGTGCAAGAGGATTTCATACCTGTTTCCAGCAAAATTAAGTCTAGGAAATTGCAACCAACGTGGTTTACTACGGAAATTAAGAATAAAGTCAGGAGGAAAAGGTCTCTGTTTCACAAATGGAAAATAACTAACAATTTCAAAATAAAGCAGGAGTATCTAAGTCTACAGGTTGAGTTAAAAAAATCATTAGACTCACTAAGAGGAATGTAGAAAGGCAGATTGCATTGGAGGATAAGGATGATCTTAACAATATTTTAACTCCAAAAGAGCTCCAAAAATGACAAATGAGATTAGTTATGAAAGCCCTGAAAACGTGCAAAAAAAAAACTGAAATCATTCATTTGTAGGATAGAAGGGGGGCTTACAATTGAAAATGAATTTTTATAGAGAATGAGTTTAATGATTATTTTACACTCGTGTTCACAGTAGAGAACACAAGTAACTTACCACCACTTAGTACTAATACAGTGTTGTCTATGATCAATGTATTTATAACTGAAGCTGATGTGGTACTAAACCCAGCTAAGCTCAAAATAAATAAATCAAAGGGTCCTGATTGCAGCGGGCAGAAGTCATACTAAGCGGAGCACAAAACAAATTATGTTGTGAACAAGAAATGAGAGCCCAACAAAGACAATGTGGACTTGCAATCCTCTTCATTCATATGTCTTAAAGTTCGTAAGTTGAAAGTTCGCACGTAGAGGAGCATCTGCATGCAAAAAAGGGCATAGAAGTAATCCAGCTAACTATTAGCCAATCATTTTAACTTGCATAACTAGAAAAGTATTGGAAGCTATAAACCAAGTCAAAATGGTAGATTACCTGGATTCAAATAACATTATGAGGGATAGTCAACATGAATTTAGGAGAGGTAGATCCTGTTTAATGAATCTACTTGAGTTCTTTTAGGAAGCTACAAGAGAAAAGCTGCATGGATTTTAGGAACTGCAGCAGCTTGGATCGAAACCTGGTTAAAATACAGGAAGCAGCAAGTAGCTATTAGATGCACAATGCCACAGTGGGCCTGCGTTCATAGTCGGGTACCACAGGGTATAAATTTAGGACCATTTACTGTTCCTAATTTACAATGATATTAACAATATTAGTGAATGAGAGAATGAGATTGCATGATCCAAGCAGCTGAAATGAGTTTCTTCCACATGGTGTCTGGGCACAGCCTTAGAGATAAAGTGAGGACCTCAGACATTCAGAAGCTCAGAGTACAGCCGCTGCTCTTCCTATCAAAAGGAGTCAGCCGAGGCTCTTGTCTAGGACGCCTCCCTGGGGAGTAATATTGCACCTTTCAAATACCACGGCCTATCAAAGTTTTTGTGATGTCAGAATATTTCAAAGTCTGTCTTAAGTTTCTGAGTGCTATAGATGGACACAGACTTTTAAAAGTGTTTCTTGGGCATATGCGCTATTTGACCATTTTGGTGTGTAATCGGGAACTTGTGTTACCCGTGTAACTGTGTGTATAGACTTTTCATGTCCTTTCCTTGTCCCCAATTACACTCGTAGACCCTGATAGCTACGGTGGTTTTTCCTGGACAGTGTGTCTACATGTCCACAGAGTCAGCTGGTTGTGACACATGGAGGATAGTGGACAGGGACTGCTTCACTACCAATGGGGTTTGATGTTACAGTCGTAGAAGAAGCACCATCGGCATTGTGTGGGAGATCAGAAGATATCTTTTTGGGGTCCACACACTCTTCCCCCAGAACGGAGCAGCCAGCAGGGGAGTTTGATGGAACTGGCTATTTGCAGCCTGCTGCTGTGGGTATGGACACACGCTGGCTAAGCCCGGAACTGACTGACTTGCCTGCAGATATGCCATTTGGAGACCCTATTTAATGTATATTAAACACTAATGACACATCTAGGTTCTAATTTGTAGACAGTAAAACCATAACTTCAAAGATGTATATATGACTCACCAACATTGTTCACCATCACAACACAGAACTACCACATAGTAATTGTTTTCTTGCCTTTAATTGCTTAGGGTAAGGTTATAGTACGGATATCCCATGCTGTAAAAACCAGCATATCACTGGATTCTTGTTGAGATTGCAATCCCTGAGGAGTCAAATGCCTACACCACACACTTAATCACTTTCAGTTTTTGAGAATCATAGGGAGATTAAGCCATTGTCAGAACAGACAAGTACATGCAAGAAAATACCTTGAATACACCATGGAGAACTGAAAAAAAGAGACAATTGAGGACTTTGAACATTCTACAAACAAACCAGATGGAAGGAAATAGTCCTTTATGACTGAAAAGGCTTCCGCCCAAATCCAGTCATATCTTTAAACTGAGAACCACAAGCACTAAATGAGCTCATTTGGTAAAAGTGTTTGTTTTGACGCATTCCTTTAATTGGAGACTCTGACTCACTGTTTCACTCTGATGCTCCTAAAAAGCTTTGAATTACATGGACAAAGAGGAAATGTGAAGAAGAAAAAGAACTAATGTGTCAGGGATGAAAATACTGAAGTAGCTAATTGCAAATATAGTGCAAATGGTGAGCATACATTTATCCATCCATTTTCCAACCTGCTTATCCTACTGGGTCACAGGGAGTTCAGAGCCTATCCCAGAAGCAACAGGCACAACCCTGGATGGGGGGCCAGCCCATCACAGGGCACATTCACACACTAACCACTCACACATGCAGACCTACGGGCAATTTAGAAACTCCAATCAGCCTCAGCATGTCTTTGGACTGTGGGGGGAAACCGGAGTACCTGGAAGAAACCCCACGACAACTCCACACACACATGTAACCCAGGCAGAGACTTGAACCCGGGTCCCAGAGGTGTAAAGTAACACTGCTAACCACTGCACCACCATGCTGCCCCCGCATACATTCATTATCCTTGAATTTACATTAAGTGCTTATTTCTGTTGGGCAGGGCATTGTTACAATTTGGTAGCCTGATGGGAAAATATGACTGTCCGAGGGCATTGGGCTATTTTGGGATTTTGTGAGTCGTGGGCCCTGTTTTCAGCGTGTCTTGGGAAAATAGGGTCACAAGAAGTGGACGCATTGTGATCCAATCACTCAAACCACTGGTCTGGAACGCATTTCACCACATATGTTTTGTAGGCGTCCTGATGTGTCTCTGAGAAGGACATCATAATAACTGTTCACAGGGCCATTTGACCTTCTAGCAGAAGTGACGTAGGCACGAAGAAAGTCTGATTACATGGTCAGCTGGACACATTGGAGATGCATGATAGACTCTAGGTGTAAATGCCAATCTGTCCTGGCGATCAACTTGCGAGCTGATCGCCCAAGACACATTTTAAAACCATGTGTAAACAGGAACCTAAATAGTAGTTCTACTAATAAATGTATGTTCCTTATAAAATTGAAAATAATATTTTAGAGTACAAACGTGTAAGCCAAATGTGCAGTAACCGTGGTAAAAGTGGATTAATGCATTCCATGCTCTGCATTATACATTTTAAACACATTCTCCACTTCATATTAGGGGTTATTAGCTTCCACAGCCGTGCATTTAAAATTGTATAATGCACGGTTTGTCATTCAGTAACACTTACTTACCACCTTATTCAATGGTTTGGAAACTTCACATGCTGCAGCCTGCTTAGCTAGCTGCTACAGGGATGTGTAGTAGGGGATCAGGCTACCTGGCTTGCTGCTGTGTGGGCATGTAGCCAGGGAACGGGCTGCCTGATGGAGGGCAGGCCGCCTGGCTAGCTGCTATGGGAGTGTGTGGATGGGGATCAGACCACCTGGGTAGCTGCTTCAGGGAGCATGTGGCTGAAGAGATTGTCGCTGGCTTGCTGCTGTGTGGCCGTGTGACCGGGCCGCCTGGTGGAGGGTAGGCCGCCTGGCTAGCTGCTGTGCAGCCGTGTGACCAGGGAGTGGGCTCCCTGGTGTGGAGCAGGCCGCCTATCTAGCTGCTGCAGGGATTAATCTATTTCTGTGCTCCTTCATGTGTCCATATAGGGAAGATTCCCTCAGCGGCTCACTGCACTTTCTGCAAAATCATCACTGTTCAGTGTTGAGCGGCATCTGAACTGCCAAATCTCTTAAAATCTAATCTATCAGTTATAAACAATGCTCCTCTGTTTGAGCAATACTTTACAAAATTTTCGTCAGGCCTCTGTCTGAACACCAAATGCTTCGTGAAGAAGCCTGAGGGTGTTGCTCTCTTTTGCAGGTTTCCAGGGCTTTCATAACTAATCTCGTTTGTCATTTTTTTAAATTCTAGCACTGAGGTGTTTTTGTTTCGGAAAAGCTGCCTTGCCAAAGGATGGGTTGTGTCCTGAGGTAGCTATAGCGAAAGCTTTATTATGGTTTATATCCTCGTATGCCACTTCAAGATGGAAAGCTATTAAGGAGAAGACACCCCTGAGGATCTCTGCTCTTCTTGTGTGATCTGTTGTGGAAGTAAACTGAGGCATTTGCTGTAAGAAAGGATTTGGCTTCAACCAAAGACTAGTATTCCTTGGGGATTTATGAGGGAATCATGGGGAATTGGCCAATACAAATTATTTGAACTACTTTAAAATAGGCTCCCTCCCATACATACAGTGGTGTTCAATGGCTTATTTCTGTTTTGTTTTGATGAAAACGGAATGCTTAATCATGTCTGCCTGAATGATTAAAGCTTATCTACATGGCAGTATATTTAACTGCTTGACTACTAGTCATTAAAATGTTTTTTATTGATCCTTTTGTTAAAAATTTGCATTGCCATCTTCTATTTTACAGTCATCTTGTCCCTAATGCCTGAATGGATTGTGTCATATTCTTAAATATTCTATATTTAAACTATATACAGTATATGACAATTTTGCAACCCAAAACTTAATCTATAACAATAACTGTGACATGTGTTCTGCTAATTTGGAATATGGCAGCTGGATTTGCAAGTGAGAATGGTAGGAATTAAAAACAACCACAGTCTAGTCCTCATTTTGTGGGCTACATTATGAAGATAATTGCATTTTGGTGACTTTGGTGTCCTGCTAAATTTTAGTTAGACTTCATCATTTCTTAAGTAAAATAAAATAGTGTTCTGATTGCGGGTAGTGCGGGACGAAGAAGAGAGATCCAGGCAAGCAGACTGGGACAAAAGAAGGTTTATTTGCAACAAACACCGACATCAACAACTTCTATGCTGGAAAAGACGCAGACGCAGACCTAAATACAAGAGACGAAACACAACACAGGCATGCAGCAACACCACACAGGTGGAAACACTAGGTAATCACAGGAGGTAACGAGGTGGGCGTGGCACACATGCGAGGCTGGAATGGGGCGGACGTCGCAGGACGTAACAGAACCCTCCTCCAAAGGCGCGCACTCCGAGCGCGCACCAGGGGAGGCGACGGACGCGATGATTGGCGGAGGCCAGAACTGAAAAACAAAACGGACATCAACCGAGGCACGGGCACAGGACAGAAAGACAAAACAACCCCAGGAACAGGAACCACGACACGACCCGACAGAGAACAGGGAACGCCGACAGACAGACAAGGACAGGGGAGACCGAGGGAACGGAAGGGCCCAGACCAACACGAGGAACAAAAGGGCCGAGAGTGAAAGGCGGACCGAAGGGGCCGGGAGGGAACGAGGGAACAAAAAGAGGCGGGACAGACGAAGGACGGGCGAAAGGCTCCCAGGGCGCCCGAAGGACCCCAGGCAGAGGCCGGGCAGTGACCGGAGGGGCCGCAGGCCAGGGGGAGCCAGGAGCTGGAGGGACCCCCAGAGGCAGCCGGCGGGAACACCGGCGGAGGCGGGCAGGAGGGGGGAGCCGGCACTGGGTGTCCTCCAGGAACCGGGGAATGCAGCCATCTAATCCCCGAGGGGTTCCACTCGAGCTCCTCCCCTTCTGTCCCGAGGAGAGGAGCGAGGTCATTGTCCGGGACCTCCTCGGGGCCACAGTGTCCCGGACTGGACACCTCCCGGGCAGCTGTGGCTGCAGCCTCGGGCAGACTAGGCCCAGGCAGGGCCGCGGGACGGGCAGGGACTGGCAGGGCCACAGGCGGGCCGCGGGACAAGCAGGGACTGTGAGAGCCGTAGGCGGGACCACGGGACAGTACGGAGGGGGCCAGAACTTGCTGCGTGCTTGGCAGCGGCGGGCTGGGCAGCTGCGGACTGGATAGCGGTGCCTGTGTGCTCGGCCATGGCGGGCTGGGCAGCGGCGGCTGCGTGCTCGGCAGCGGCGGGCTCGGCAGCAGCGGCTGCGTGCTCGGCAGCTGCGAACTGGGTGCGGCGCCTGCGTGCTTGGCAGTGGCGGGCTGGGCAGCGGCGGCTGCGTGCACTGCCCCTTTAAGCGCCCTCTGGATCCGCGGGACCGGGTCCCTCACCGGGCTTACCCACCCCTTTGCAAGGCACTCTGGCCGGAAGGGGCATGTCTCCCACGGAAGCGTCCGCTCATCGTGGACGCAGTCCCAGATGGCGCCGGCCTCAGCCCAGTCGAACGAGGCGCTCTCTCGCTCTTCATCGCTCTCCCTGGCCAGGAGAAGCGAACAGGCACCCAGAGCGAGTGTGGGAGCTGCCGACGACTGCTCGTCGGCTTTCCCCCGCTTTCCGCCTCTCCGGCCACCAGCGGAAAGAGAAGCCGACTCCTCCAGCCGCTGGTGCATGCGCCGGAGGTTTCGGCGTACCCGCTGTAGCGGGTATTGTTGTCCAGGCGGGCGCTCAAGGAGCTCCTGGCCCTGGGTGGCAAGCTCCAGGGCCAGTGGGTCCTCCTGGACCTCTGGCTGAGTCAGCCAGAACACGCCGGCGTGCAGCAGGTCGAGCCGATTGCTCTTCCTGCTTCTGCATGTTTTCCGGGAGACGCTGCATGCTGTTGTGATTGCGGGAAGTGCAGGACAAAGAAGGGAGATCCAGGCAGGCGGACTGGGACAAACGAGGGTTTATTTGCAACAAACACCGACATCAACAACTTCTATGCCGCGTCTGCCGGAAAAGACGCAGACGCAGACCTAAATACAAGAGACGAAGCACAGGACAGGCGTGCGGCGGCGCCACACAGGTGGAAACACAAGGTAATCACAGGAGGTAACGAGGTGGGCGTGGCACACACGGGAGGCTGGAACGGGGCAGACGTCGCAGGACGTAACAAGTAGACTCTCTTTTATTCAGCTTTTCTGCTCTTTTGATTTGGTTTTGGAGGAAAAAAATTGACCACTGAGTTTTTCATTGTGAGGTTGGTTTGTCCACTACGAAATGTATACTTAAAACGCTGATGTATTGCACAATTGCCTTGTCCTGCCATCTTGACGCATTGGTGGTGGTGTTAGTAGAGCATTCCAAGCACATTAAAACAAGCAAGTTAAATACAGCTTTATTATCACACCAGTCATATTCAGTACACTGTATATGATGAGGTGAAATAACATTATATAAATGTTATATAAAAACAAATTAAAACCAAAGAGAAAACAGATTATTTCTTGATGGGACCCACACACATTGAAAGCAAATTGGTTGTGAATCACCCACTATCCATTATGAGGACATCTTTCATTTTCTGGCTTTATAATCACCCTGAGTAGCACTGAACCAAAAGAATGTGACTAAAAATTTGGAGGTTTAATTTATTTATTTCTAGCTGAGAAAAAAAGGTGGAGGAAATAATGTGAACAAACTATTTTGGTATATTTATGGGTAAGTACAAGTATAAATGTCATGTTGCCTGTTTTGTATTTATTATTATAAATTACATGAATTTAGTAATCATTACATTATTTTCATGATGTAATGGTAATGCTAAGCAATCTCGTTGCTATGCTGTAATGTTTACGTTACAGTGCTGTGTCTCTGCTTTGATCACACATAAGTGAATGTGTTTTAAAGGCATTTTGTTGACTGATTCATCTCATCCTTGGATTTGCAGCTGCAGAGTCTGTCTGAGGACTTATTTCTTTTTGCCTCTCCAGATGTCTGTGATGCTGATTGACTTCTGTATCCAAAGTTCACTGCTGGTGCCAAGTAATGTTGCTTCTGTCATAAATTTGTCAACCTACAAATGATAAGAATGACCTTTAGGATTTATTTCCACATTGAAATTTTCAAATAAATGTAGAAATTTTGTGAGTCCTTGTGAGCCCATGGCATACCACAGTATGTCCTTTACCTGAAACTATATCATGGGGGACCTGAATTTTATCAAGATTTCAAAATATTACAACAGCATTGCTTTTTAAAATGCAGTCGAAATAGCATTTACTATGGTGTCATGTCTGGATGATATGAAAATTATTTCATCATCTAAACCTACAATTTTGCTTAAATTCCAACCAAGCCACTGTCTTCAATTTGATAATTGTCAAATTCAACACTATACACCAATCATTAGTTTGAAACAAAGGCCAGTCTATGCCCAAAGGCCAGTCTTATTGTATGAGCCAAATGTGTAGTGACTGTGGTATAAGCGGGATAATGCACTCCAAGCTTTGCCTTATACATTTTTAAATGCACTGAAGAAAGAACAGGATGACTCAAAAGACATGCCTATACATAATGGCTGCTTTACACACACTCACACACAGACTCGGTGACAAAAAAATGGAGTGGTGGAAATGAATCTGCACATGGTAAATGGTTGTGTGAAATTGCTTGGAAATTGCATGATGCAAACACCCGGCTTCATGCAAACCCACAATGTGTTTTTGTCACTGAGTGTATATATACAGACAGAGCGAGAGAAAGAAAGAGAGAGAGAGAGAAATATAGAAATAAGACATATATAAAGAGATTTTTTAACTTTGTTTTGTTAATTTAGCATTATGTAACTCCTGATATTCAGCTATGTTATGGGGAAAGACCTGACTTATTCACTGTTAATTGATTATTAAAGCTGGACTTGCATACCATCTCACATACTGCTTTCAAAGTATGACTGGACTCCAAGTCTTACGTCACTAAATGATTTAGGTATTTCATCACTGGCGACTGGACATGGTCTTCAGCCTGAAGCGCTGCTGTTGTCTAAGTGATATGTAATAATTTCTTTGCTTTTATAGTTTCTATTAAGTAATATGTTAGAATAAAAGGTAATAATTGTGCCTTGATTTAGTACTGTGATTTGCCTGGCTGGCATTGCATGTGTGATAATAGAAAATTAATCAACACCCTTCAGATCTGAGAAATCAACAGTGCCATGGTATAATAATATTAAATAAATATAATCTCTACATTCTGGGTGCTGTGCATGATGATGCATGATATGTTTGTGTGGCAGTACACCTCCTAATTACGGTGGATTCAATTGTCATGTCGGGGGATGAGGGACTAATGAGCCACAACTTACAGGCAATTGGCGGATTTTAATTTACAAGCTGAGTACAGAATAAACCAGAATCGAGAAGGGACCAAAACCAAAGCAAGTTAGTAAACAAGAACCAACAAAAGCTAGAAATAATGCAAGGACATACAAAGGAACCATAAACAAAAGACACCAATAAGTAAGTAACTCTTCATCAGTACATCATTTACAACAATTAACCAATCACATGGCAGTTGCTTCAATGCATTTAGGGGTTTGGTCCTGGTCAAGACAATCTCCAGAACTACAAACTGAACATCACAATGGGAAAGAAAGGTGATTTAAGCAACTTTGAGCGTGGCATGGTTGTTAGTGCCAGACCGGCCGCTCTAAATATTTCACAATCTGCTCAGTTACTGGGATTTTCACGAACAACCATTTCTAGGGTTTAGAAAGAATGGTATGAAAAGGGAAAAACATCCAGTATGCGGCAGTCCTGTGGGCGAAAATGCCTTGTTGATGCTAGAGGTCAGAGGAGAA
>JABFDZ020000037.1:10554745-10571397 GCA_019775955.2 Pollimyrus isidori
GGTGGAACGGGAGCTTTGTGCCCTGGATGTACATCCCACAAATCTCCATCAACTGCAAGATGCTATCCTATCAATATGGGCCAATAATTCTAAAGGATCTAAACTTTATTTTACCGGGTAAATTTACTGAAAACTAGTTCTCACTGCTTTACGTGATATTCCGGAGAAATAGCAGATTGCGCTATTTCATGCATGTAACTAAACCCTTCAGCCAATAAGAGCAAAGTTGTGTTATCACAGAGGCAGTTCCAGTTTGTGCAACCGGGTGAGAGGTTGCAATGCATCGAACTGTAATGCGTTGCATCAGTATCAGAATGCGTTGAATTATGCCCATGCTGTAAGCAAGTCGAACGCAGCCAATGACCGGACTGGGGAAACAAACTGAAATGCAGACTTAATACAGAGGACTAATGACAACAACCAGAAACAGCTGATCACATGGGTATCCCACACGAGGCACACGGAAGGAGTGGAGGATCGGGGCAGGACAGGGGTAATGTTGAGAAAAAAATGTTCTTCTTGTTTTATCCTGTTCATTTTCTGTTTAAATGCAAAAAAAAATAAAAAACATATTTAGGTATAATTTTCGGGGCCAGGAACCAATTAATTTGTTTTCCATTATTTCTTATGGGAAAAATTTGATCAGAAACTTTTTAGGATTTGATCTGGAGTCCGTAATGGATATATATAGACACACACACAAAAGTGAAGAAGACAAGGCGCAGGCCATTGACTAGGAACTAGGCTTAACATGAAATAGACGTGGGTAATAATTAATGCTGACTAGGAGGGTCTAGGAACAATAATAACAGATCAAAATGCAATATGTATACAAGCAGGAACAACTAACAAAGGAACAAGATTGTGAATCTGTACTGAAGTATCTAAATACACAACTGCAGAAAAATCCAGGGTATACCAAACACAAAATGTTAAACATGGCAGGAGACTCCATTCTACAGTGTTATGTCCAAAATGAGGCCAGCTACAAACCCACAACAGGAGAAATGCCTTACAGAATTCTTAGTGGCACGCTCAGCCCATTCATTAATGCAGTGGTCCAGAGAACAGGGGAAGACACTAAGAAATGAGAAAGGTGCTAAAACACTGAAGAAAGAACAGGATGACTAACAATATCTGCTGGCCAATTGGGGTAACCACAGACAAAACAGGACATGGCATCTACATTACAATTGTGTTTGGGGTGTTCTGATTTCAGTGGTAAAGTGAAAGGAATTCCAGTTACAAAGTGGCCATTTTTGTGTATGAACTCTATGTCACTTAGACAATAATGGTAACAGGGCCATTGGCAGGATTTTTAAAATACTGAGGTCAATAGTGTTAGCCCTTCCTAGGCGTGCCCTGTAATGGAATTTGGTTATTGGAGTTGCAGAAAAAATACTGAGGGCGTGACCGCAGTGTTCTCAATGGTAAGTATGAGCATAAACACTAATACAACAGTACTTATCTTCCCATATTTAAATTCTTTGGTGTCGTGAGACTTGAACCCGTTGATCTGCTCATCCATCTTCTGACCATTTCTTGACTAAAGAGTTTATTTCCTTTGAAAAGTCATACTTGCAAATCATGCATAGTAGGGAAACACTTTTAAATAATTGAACCCCATTAGTACATTAGTGTATTTTTATGCCTTATATTTATAAAGTAATTAAATGTATTTTTAAAGACAGTAACTAACCCTATTTACTCATTGCTTTCAATCAGTAAATAATTTGCATCAATAAAAATATTTTTGAAAATCATGTTGAGCTGAAACAGACTGGAGCAATAATTGTTTAGCTAATGATAATTACTTTACTCATATTGATGATTCAATGAGGAGTCTTTCTTTAATAATTGTTATATATAAATTCCCAAGGCCCTGACATAGGTAGAGCTCAGTGCCAGAACGGATTGTGCAATGCTGATGGAAAAATAATTTATGTAACGTTTATATATGTGTGTTTTTTCCCTTTTATTTATACTTGTCTGAACAAAGCAACAGCCCACGGCAGAAGCAGATACCAGCTAGTTCTTCAGCTGCTCTCCTGAGAGCCCGACGTTCTGGGGCAACACTGAACCGGGGGCCTGTAGGCAGGTGGGCATCTACTGCAGAGGGGCTCTCCCTATGCTGCTGGACAGCAGGGCCTGCTGGGGGCCAGTTGGAGCTCCCAGGGGCACTATAGGATTGTCACACTGCTGGCGAACATCTATGAACATCTGTATCTAGACTCACAGGAACTCCAGTGACTGTGTCACACCCCCTCACAAGCCTGCCCATATTTCACACTCATTCATTTAAGTATTTTGTTTAATTTCTCAGGCACCAAATATGAATTGCTTTGCATCTTAAATGACAGCTTATAATGACATGGCCGCAAAGCTTAAATAACAGTTACATCTGAAATAACAATATATGTGAAACATATATGTGAAACCTTTTCACTTCTGAAAGCACAACAAACCCAAAAGCTGGGCTTTCGTTTTGCTAGAAAGAGAAATATGATTGGATATTTATATATATATATATTGAAAAAGATAAATGTTTCCTCTAATACACTGGAAGAAAAGAAAGAGAATTTCTTAATCAAATAGTAAAAACATTTCAAAAACTGCACAGTTGACTACAGTTAAATATTAGAATGGCAAATGAAACAAAATTATAACAAATCACTTAATGTGGGTAAACAAAATGAAAGTATTTTGAAAAATGCTTCTCTAAAACCCTGAATGTTTTCTCACCATACAATCATCATTGATGCCCCCAGGCTGGTCAAAGGTATGCAGCTCCCCAGAGGTACCAGGAATCTTTTTATCACTTTATTTTTTTATATAACCTAGGATGAGATTAATAATAACAGAAAACACTCAGTTATTAGACAGCAATCCTTTTTAGTATAAAATGCTTTCTCTCAAACATTTTCTTTATTCACTGAACCCAAGGCCTGTTTACTGAAATGAAAACATGGTAATAACGAAGTGCATTTGCAGGTTTACAGACAGAGTGACTGAGCAGCCTCTGGCGGAGGCTGTGAGAGGGCAATGAGTTCCATGTGGACATCCGTGCTCTAATGGCCAAAAGGTAAGCTCTGAGAAAGTCACCGCTGAACTGCTTTGCAAGTGAGGTACGGACATATTCACAAGTTAAAATTAGGTCTGTGAGACAAAGGAGACGCAGTGTCTCTCCATACTTTACCAGCCCCCCCAAACACACTAACTAGTGCTTATGATCCAAACTTTCCTGTTTTAAAAATCAATCTCGATCTCCCAAGCCATCAGCCAGCCGCTAATGTGATGACAAATGATTGTAATAATTTGGAAAGCCCCTTTCAATCTGATGGCTGCCCCATGTCTTGTAAAGTGGGGGGACTCCAAATTTACTGCCGCCTGCTAGCCCGGTCACTGAAAGGTTTCCCTTCCGTTCTTCAAGTATTTACTTTGTTGGCGAGATGAATTTTTTAAAAAGTCACTCATAGAGGCCAGGATTTTATTTTATTTTTTTGAAATGTGGTCTCCGGTCCCTGACTGTATGAGCTATTGTGGGACACGTTAGCAGTGACTCATGGAACATATGAAAAAAAAAATTTAATCATCAAACCACATGAAGTCATTCAAGATTAATTCCACAGTCCATTAATGTGAAAGACACATTTCCAAATGAAAGTGAATAAGTCCCAGCAAATATATCAAATAACAAACATAACAATAACGTTTTTTTAATGTACAAATAAAACAGATAAAAATAAATGACGTTCTACAGGATGTGATATTTTCAATTTCCTTTTTTCACAGAATGGGTACTAGTTGCATTAAATATATTTTTGCATATTATAAAATGTGTTTGCATTTACAATTTTTACTAAATCGATATAACCTAATACAGAGAGCTGTTTTGCGCATAATGTATATTATACGCATCAGCATAGAGGTTTTTCAGTGTATTGACTGAAATGATGAATCCAAAGCTTTGCCAGTTTTCAGCAAATGGTTTTTACTGCTATACCAATTCTGTGGTTTTCTACATATTAAATAAAAATGTATTTTGTGTTCCTTAATATTTTACTCAGCATGCTCACCAAATGTTTTTCATGATCATGATCATGGCAGCACGAACCCAAGTGAAATAATCTAAGAAAATATTATTATATTATCTACACATTGACTCAACAAAGTAATCCATCCATCCATCTATTTTCCAAATGGCTTATCCTACTGGGTCGTGGGGGGTCCGGATCAATGGGCACGAGGCAGGGAACAACCCTGGATGGGGGGCCAGCCCATCGCAGGGCACACTCACACACCAGTCACTCGCACATGCACACCTACGGGCAATTTAGAAGCTCCAATCAGCCTCAGCACGTTCTTGGACTGTGGGGGGAAACCGGAGTACCCGGAGGAAACCCCTCAACGACACGGAGAAAACATGCAAACTCCACACACGTAACCCAGGTGGAGACCGGAACCCGGGTCCCAGAGGTGTGAGGAAACAGTGCTAACCACTGCACCACCATGCCTTCCCAAGTACATCCACAGTATTGCATAATTCAATCTCTGCATATTTAAGGCATTATCCATCTGGCAATCCATATCAATACTTTGTTTCTTCAACACGTTCAGATTTGGTTTTATCAATGAAATATTTTTCAAAATAATTAAAGGTCAAATGTCTAGATAAAGTCTGCAAGCATTTCAGTTACACTGCCCTTCACACATGGTGATGACCGTCACTGTGTGTTACTCATTTGATTCTCCTGACGGATCCAGAACAATCTCCTGGAAAATGTTTTCCAAATTGCAAGTGCTTGAGTACAAAGAGCCAGCATGACAATAAAGAATAAAAGCGGAGATTATGAAAAAAATACTCATTATGAAGGGAATGTGTCAACAACGAAAGAGCAGGTGTCACCGTTGATGCCTATGATCTGTTTAAAAGGAGCAGGGAGCAATTTCACATGCACTTAATGGGGGGTGATGATGGGTTCGGATATGACTCTGTCATGGGGAACCTGATGGAAACTCGCTCATTATCATAGCCAGGGCACTTTAACTGCTTTTCCATGGGAAGCCTCTTAGTGCTGCTGCTGCAAGCAGCCAGGAGATGCAGGGTTTGAACAGCTTCCCAAGTCAGCTGCTATTTAACTGGTGATCCTGGTGTAGCGGTTAGCCTCCAGAGGCTTTAGTCCTTCCTACTGTAAATCGGGGTTATGGCCTCGCTATGGTTCTGCTCCATTTCCTTTGGTTACCTGTGTTTTACCTTTAGCAGAACTTTCTCGACCCAACTCTCTGCCTCTTATGAGTACCCTGAGAAATTATTTGGGATATCTTGTCCACTTGGAAACAAATTTCCTACCATATCATTTCACTTGTTATGGTCTTAGAACATCTTCAGGTAACTGGAAACAGGCTCTGAGTTCTTCTGCGGTTTATCCCTGGAATGCGTAATGCACAAGGCAGGTTTTACTCTCAATAGGACATCATTCCAAAACTTACCACAAATAGAACCCATCTAATTGGGCGTTCTTGGAAGGGGACCTCCACAAACTGAGCAGGAAAAACATAAACTACTGAGGCAGAGGTGAAATGGGACACAAACCCACAATCTGTGAGTGGCACCAGCGTGTTTTCTGCACTGTCCTGGAACATCAGTGTAACTAACCCTTGTAGTGACACTGTGAAATTGGTTATTCTTGCTTAATTCTAGACTAAGAAGCACCCCCTTCCCAAAAAATAAACAAACAAATAAATAAATAGATAAAATAAAATAGATAGAAATAAATAGAAATTCTTGAGCACAAGGACGAGACATATAGATTGTAATCCTATATCAGATAAAATAATTTAATCATATGTATCAGTTATATATTTTTAGTTATGTTTCAGTTGTGGCACTGCACCCTAAACAGTGTTAGTCTGCAATGTCACGATATACATTGCCCATCTCAATGTCAAACACTTTCCAACACCACTGACTACAACATGGTAGGATGAAGTGTGGACATAGCAAGGCAATACAGTGTCAGATAATGAGCCCCTTCATTCACGTGTCACTAATTTCTAATCATTTAGATTTTGGTTTGTCTCTGGAGCCCCAGCAGACCACATGCCCAGATCAGGTTTCCTCACTTTGTGCCTTTCCTGTCTTCTGTACCAAAGCAAGATGACTGTCTTGTATGTCAATTTCTCTCTCCCAGTTTCATTCCCCGTTCCATCATCCTGTCTCCGTGTACCATGGATAACTTTGCCATGCCGATCAGGGAAGTCTTACATACAGTACATGTAGCTAATGAGGTTGTAAATAGGTAATAAAATGGAGTTCATTTTAAGGAAGCAGGAAATGGCCACCTTAAAAGAGCACACAATGAAGTCAGAATAGAGAGGTAAGCGGCTCCAAGAATGATGATGAGACTAACAGGCCTTCAGAAAACAGAACAAATAAAACACCATTGTGGTAAAAGTTATACTAAAAATACATCTCACATAACATCTGACTTATGTAAACTTTCATTGCAGCAAAAATCCCCAAGTAAGTAGACACATAATCAATGGCCACTTTGGAAAGCAAATTATGTAAAAATCCTCCAAAAGACATACAACACAAGTCCTTTGCAGGCACATGTAAGTTTTATTTGACCTACCAGGTAGGATTGTCACAAATCCAGCGGCATTTAGAAAGAATCTAGAGGCACTTAAAGGATTATTTATCTGACAAGAAAGATATTTAGGTTTATAGAATGAAAACAGAGGCAGAAAATGGATGCAAAGCAACGCTATCGCCCTGAATAGTACAGCTGGGAGTAGTATCATTCATTACCCCTTTTAAGAGGCTATTACAGGGGAAACAAAAAGGATACAGCCATGATATAAAATTCTGTCATTATCATAAAAGTCTACACTCGAAGCTGACATTCATGAGATGAAGTAACCTTCTCCAATGTAACCAGCTTACTGCTTTTTGAGCTATACTTCGGCATTTAAAAGGTTTAAAATCTTGTGTGTTTTATTGCTTACAAATGTTTGTGCGTAAAGATGTGTTTTCTATAACCTGGAGCTCTTGGAAGGGTTGCAGAAGTCACCATGGGGCTCGTGGTGGCTCCCCAGGTACATGAGAAGGGGGCGCTCTATGCAGCTAGCAGAGCTCTGAGCTACTGTGCACGTTTGGGTGATTTGGAGTGGTTAACCGGTACATGTGACATGAAAATGGGAGTGTGGAATGGGGACATTACTGTTTTCAGGCTTTACACTGAAGGGGGTAAAATAAGGAAGAGAGGTGGCAGCTACTGCATGACTAGAGAGGTGGAACACAGGGGCACCAAACAGATCCGGTGCAGGACAGGTATGACCAGGTCTGCTGTCAGGGACCAGAGACAGAAAACAAATGAGATTATATCCTTAGCACAATGGCTCCAAATCAAAGAACTCATCTCCCCACCCCAGGACACCCACACCCATGTGTTATTTATGGGGAGACGTTAAAAATTCCCCGCTCAATCAACTGTTCTGAATTTTATTCTGTTAAACAAAGTGCAGCTACATTGGAAAAAAGATAATTGTTAATACAGTGGTACCTCAATTCTGGAACTCATTAGAACTCTAATTTCTTAAAAGTTGAACCAACCAGTTCAAAAAAAAAAATAAGCAAGAGCTCGATCGGAATCTCACATGTCAAACCATGAATGCAGATTTAAGATAATTTGCATGCACAGTGAAATGACAGTGAAGTGCGGCACGTCTCTCAGCGGAAGACGTTTCAGTCTTAGCCTCGCATTCGCTGTGACAGCACCGTGCATGTTTACACTAGCTGAATACATATACAATAGAGATGTGAACCTTCACTGTTGTCACGATTCAATTTGATTACGATTATAGAAACTATGAGCTACCCACATCTCGGAACAAACATGACTGCCTCCATGAACGCGCTGCTGTGTGTTGTTGCTTTATATTTTAGCAGATTTGGAGTGAGAATATTTTTTCCGAGAGACAAACAAGAAACACAAACTAGTCAGACTGCATTAAAAGCTTTACAAAATATTTTAGTACATTCATAGGGTTTTTTTGAGAGGAAAACAAACTACAAACAAATCAGACACTAACGAGTCTGGTAAAAATCTGATATTGCATGATAGGATACAGTTTACCATCATGATTCTGTGTATTCTCTAAATCAAAACATGTGCAATTACATTTATAACTGTTAACATTTAGCAAAATAAACATTTTTAAAGATTTATAAAATAGAATTACTGTTGAGTGTCACGCTTCGCAGTCGGCGAGCGGAGAAATAGAGGAGAAGAGCCGGGAAGTCAGGGTAAACAGGGATTTTAATGAAGATATGATGGAAGACACAACGGACAGCGAACACTAGTGGCAACATCAATGACGGATCTGGAGTAGACTGACTAAGACAATTACCGGGCTTATCCCCTAGCGTCCTGGACAAGCTGGGGTGGTAAGCGGGGATCTCCCTCGCCCATCGACCATCTCCTAGGCAAGGACCAGGTAACAGGCACCCAGGGCAAGCGTCAGAGCTGCCGCCGACTGTTCTCAGTCTTTCCGTCACCAGAAAGCGGAGCCGGCTCTGATGTGTCACCTATGCTTTGAGCGACGTGCTCCGTGACACGTTGGTGTACGCACCGGAGGCATCGGCGTGCCAGTTGCAGCGGATACTGCAGTCCGGGAGGGTGCTCCTTTTCGAGGAGCTCCTTGCCACGGGTGGCTAGTTACAGGGCAAGAGGGACCTCCCGTACCTAGGGCTGTCCAATACGTAGCTTCTTGCAGTAAACTGAGCCTCTGGTGCTCGGCCTGCTGCGCTGCGCTTTCGGGGAGATCCATCATTCTGTCACACTTCGTGGTCGGCGAGCGGAGAAAGAGAGGAGAGGAGCCGGGAATTCGGGGTAAACGGGGATTTTAATGAAGATGGGATGGAAGACACACCGAACACTAGTGGCAACATCAATGACGGATCTGGGGTAGACTGACTAAGACAAGGACTAAATACACAGGACACGCTGGCAGAAACGGGCATCAGGTGAGAACAATCAGGTAAAAACACAGGGTAATGAGGTGGGCGTGGGACACACGAGGATTGTTTGTGGGTCGTGACATTGAGTGTGTGAGCCACCATGTTGAAATTACATGACAGGGGCAACTCAGACAAAAAATCTTGTCCGACCTCAACGTCATAAAAGCGGTATGTTTCCGATGGGAAGTGACATTTTTGCCGAAGTTCCGTGGTGTTTTCATCCGAGTTCCGACTTTGAGAGAAATAATCGAAAGCACCATTACTCTGATACAAAACAGCGCTGTACTCTGATCAGGTAGGCACAGTCACTACCGGAACTACTTTTTGACTAAAATTTTTATGCCGCTGCCAGAAAATCACTAAGCAATGTCATTATAATATAATCGATTATGTTCTGTCACTGCATCGATGCAGAATCGTCCATGTCTGCATCGCTATGCATTGATTATGAGATTAATTTCAACACCCCTAATATACAGTGGTACCTCGGTTCTCAAACTTAATCCATTCTGGACTCCGGATCAAATCCTAAAAAGTTTGAGTTCCGATCGAATTTTTAACATACGAAATAATGGAAAACCAATTAACCAAATTACACTTAAATATGCTTTTTTGCATTTAAAAATGAACAGGATAAAGCAAGAAGGGCATTTTTTTCTTAATGGCTTCAAAAACGATAAGATCTTGTCACAACATTGCCGTGATGTTTGTTGATTTTGTGTGCCACGCCCCCTCATTAACCTCATGTGGGATCCCCATGTCATCAGCTATTTCTGGTTGTTGTCATTAGTCTTCTGTATTAAGTCTGCGTTTCAGTTTGTTTCCTCAGTCTGGTCATTGGGTGCGTTCGACTTGCTTATAGCTGGCTTAAAGCAACATATTCTGATCCCGATGCAATGCATTACGGTAAAATGGATTACCACCTGCTGCACAAATTAGAACCATCTCCGTAACGACACGTCTTTGCCCTTATTGGCTGAAGAGTTTAGTTACACGTATGACATTTGAATCTCAGGCAATTCCAATGCGTAATCTGCTATTTCTCCTGAATATCACGAAAAGCAGTAAGAACTCGGTTTCAGTTAATTTACCTGGTAAAATAAAGCCTAAATAAATTACATAAGTGCCCTAATAGTTCGTGTAAGTTAGTGGTTTATTTATTGTTAGTTACTGTAATGTCATGCTGCTTTATTTGGTTAATCATCAAGTCTGTGAAGAAGGCATTCAGGTAAGAATTGCATTGTAGTATGACTCATTTCCTGGTGCATACAATTTATATAGGTCAGTGCTCACAGGTCGACTTCTAAATATTTAGATCGATTTCTAGGCCAAACTGGTTTGTTCAACTTTCAAGAAATTCAAGTACTAGTGAGTTTAGACAATGATAGACAGTAACAGTAATGCTTATTATATAATAAAATACATTTTAAAATAAAGGTTCCTTATTAATTATTTACATATTAGTAGTAAACCATTAATGCATTTAATTATAATATTATTGTTGTGCCCTGTTGCGTTCCACGGTGCGTCGGAAGGCAAAAGACGAAGAGGAGCCCAAAAGTCAGGGGAAACGAAGGGTCTTAATGGGAAGGAGCACACGGGATGACCATGGGCAAGAAACGTCAATGCCGCGTCTGCCGGAAGAGACGCAGACCTAAATACATTCGACAGGTATGAGACAGGCATGCAGCAACGCCACACAGGTGAGAACAATGGGCAATCACAGGAGGTAGCAAGGTGGGCGTGGCACACAGGAGGAGCGGACGGAGCGGGACGTAACATGCCCAGCAGGGACGAAACGAAGACAAAGGCACAGTCATCAGGGTATCGAGGAATACGGAGTTTAATTATAGGTAGGCAGGTAAAAAGCAGACGGACAATACAATAACCGGACTGGGGAAACAAACTGAAAGGCAGACTAAATGCAGAGGACTAATGACAGTAACCAGAAACAGCTGATCACATGGGGTTAACAAAGGGGTGTGGCACACGGAAGGAGCAGACAATCAAGGCAGGACACATTGTTTGGATACATTTATTTTCTTCCTTTAAAAATTACTGTTTTGATTGATGAGCTTAGATGTGTTTAGTACAGTAAATGCTCTTCTTGTTTTATCCAATTCATTTCATGTTTAAATGCTAAAAAAACATATTTAGGTGTATTTTTGGGGGGCCGGGAACCAATAAATTGTTTTTCCATTATTTTTTATTGGGAAAAGTCAGAACTCAAAATTTTTAGGATTTGATCCAGAGTTCTGAACGGATTAAGTTCAAGTGCTGAGGTACTACTGTACAGTATATGTATAGGCACTGACCCATATGAAGTCCGACAACGTCACCTTGGGAATTTCACCCAGGGTAATATATTTACCAAACAAGTGCCAAAACCCAAAAGGCATTCAGGTTCATTTACTATGAAGCAAAATATGGGGCTCCATTTGCTAAAGTTTTATTATGACAGAACAAAAGAAAAGAAAAGAAAAATACTGTAATTTGCAATCCACATGCCATCCAGGAGGGACAAAAGTAATATTCAGAGCTGAGGCTAGACAGTTGGTGGGACAAGGGAGGTCTTCTAAAAAATCAAAAGCTGAGCAGGCAAAGCAGTAGCAGCAGAGCAGGCAAAGCAGCAAAACAGTCAAAGCAGCAGAGAAAAGCTGCATGACTTGAGTAACAGTTGTGGTTGGAATCCCCCAATCAAACACCAACCCAAGCTTGCAGTCATGGTTTGGTACATCTTAACTCACGGAAGGGGTGAATCTATGGATATCCTGCTAATACTGACTATTCTCAACAGCAAGCCACAAAATAGTAGTCTCCAACAAAGAATCCACATGAATACTGGAGGTCTGGTAAACTGAAAATGGTGCATGCAATCAGCATCAGGTGTGACCTTTAACAACTAATGAAACAGAATGCCTGCACATGATAGTGTGGTGATTACTAATGATTTAATTAAATGGCATGATAGTCATCTACGTAGACCAACTATGAATGGACACACCTATTGTACTACATTCCCTCCCCCTTCTTAATCAAATAAAATTAAGGGTAACAGAGCTAACTCCTAGGCTTAAACAGAACAGAAATTGCATTATAAAAGAACAAGCCTTGGGAGATGGTGGACATTGAAATGCTACAGTTGACCGTATGATCCTTCATACTACCACTTAACTGGTATCAGGGTAACTGGTTGATGGGGCAGCTAAGGAGACTGATGGTTGGCCCATCGTCACTGCTTGAGGAACCACTGAAGGGCCTGGTTCTGTAGGAACCACATCAGATTGTAGAGGCAGTTACAGAGGGGTGGTTTGGGTCATTGCCACTGGTCTGGCAGATGTAGACAATGTAAGAATTACCTGAGGACCTTCATGTCTCTGGACCAACATGTCCCCATCACATGCCGACTCATCCTCCAAAGGTGGTATCTCACAGAGTGGACTACTGGGGAAGATATCACCGGAAGAGTTTGCTTAGACTTCAGTAGGATATGATTGACTTGCTTAGCTTTGGTCTGATGCAGGTGCAATGTTGTATATTGATCCACTCACTTTCGGCACTTTTAGGACTCAATGTACCATAGGGCTCCACAAGTCTTAGGTTTTATGATGCCCTCTTGCACTGAAATGTAGCAGAGATATGAACTGATGGTACGTCACAAACATGCCAATCATAGTTTTTTTTTTTAGCTCTTCACAGTAGTATTGAACTGCTGCCTGGCCTCATCAAAACCCAGCTGCAGGATGGTCTGGTGCACTTGAAGTCAACTCATGAATGTCTCCACACACAAGATCTGGAACTCTTCCCAACAAGAAATCAATTTTGAGTCTGGGTTTCTGGCTAAATGAAAGGAAAAAGACTCACCAGGGGCCTTATGTATAAACAGTGCGTTTGCACAAAAATGTTACGTACGTCCATTTCCACACTCTCGTTGAGATGTATAAAAATGAAACTTGATGTATTATCACGCACATTCTAAGCGTACATACTGTCATCAACAACGTTTATGCCGCGTCTGCCGAAACAGATGCTGACGCAGACCTAAACACACGAGACAAAGCACAAGACTGGCGAGCGGTGGCGCCACACAGGTGGAAACACTAGGCAATCACAGGAGGCAACGAGGTGGGCGTGGCACACACGGGAGGCTTGAACGGAGCGGACGTCGCAGGACATAATAGAACCCCCCCCCAAAGGCGTGCACTCTAGGGGAGGCGACGGAGGAGATGAACGGGGGAGACCAGACCTGAAAAACAAAACAGAACATCAACCAAGGCACGGGCACGGGACAGAAAAACAAAACAAGCCGAGGGACAGGAACCCACGACAAGACCCGACAGAGCACGGGGAACGCCGACAGACAGACGAGGAAGGGGGAGACCGAGGGAACGGAGGGGCCCAGACCAACACGAGGAACAAAAGGGCCGAGAGTGAAAGGGGGAACAAAGGGGCCGGGAGGGAACGAGGGACAAGCAGGGACCAACGGGGCCACAGGACAAGCAGGGACCATCGGGGCCGCGGGCTGGGCTGCGGGACAACCAGGGACCAACGAGGCGCGGGCATGACCGCGGAACGAGCAGGGACCAACAGGGCCACGGGCGTGGCCGCGGGATGAGCAGGGACCAATGGGGCTGCAAGCGGGGCCGCGGAACGAGCAGGGACCAATGGGGCTACGACCGGGGCCGCGGGACGAGCAGGGACTGGGAGAGCCGCGGGCGGGGCCGCGGGAGGAGCCGGGACCGGGAGAGCTGCGGGTGGGGCCGCGGGAGGAGCCGGGACCAGGAGAGCCGCGGGCGGGGCCATGGGACAGTCCGGAAGGGGCCAGACCCCCCCCCCCCCCCCCCCCACAAAGGCGCGGCAGCTTCAGGAGCGGCTGCAGCAACTGCGTGGGGGGCAGCCTCGGGAGCGGCTGCGGCAGCTGCGAGGGGGGCGGCTTCAGGAGCAGCTGCGGCAGCTGCGTGGGGGGTGCCCTTATGAGCGGCTGCGGGCTGGGCAGCTGGCTTGGCTGCGGGCTTGGCAGCTGGCTCGGCTGCGGGCTTGGCAGCCGGCTGGGCAGCGGCGGTTGCGGGCTGGGCAGCCTTATGGCCCACTTCAGGCAGCCCCAGCAGCAGCAGGTCCAGCGTTGGGCATGTGGGCACTGCCCCTTTATGTGCCCTCGGGCTCCTCGGGACCGGGTCTCTCACCAGGCTGACTCACCCCGGCCGGGACCAGCGAACAGGTGCGCAGGGGGAGCGTGGGAGCGTCCGGAAAGCCCACCTCCTCTCGACTTAGCTTGGTGCACGTCTCCTCTCCCGCGCCGTTCCGTGAGAGCAGGCGTTGAAGGAGCTTCAGCGCTCTGGTTATCGGGGGTTGCTGACCAACCAGGCGTCCCTCCCGTAGGAGGGCGAGACCTCGGGTGGCCAGCTCCACGGCTTCCGGGTTGTTCTGCACTTCTGGCTGGTGCCGCCAGAACACGAAGTCATGCAGCAGACCGAGCTGCTCGGGATTGGTCTGCTGCTCCGTGTTTTTCCGGAGACGTGGCATATTGTTGTGATCGCGGGTGAGTGCCGGGCGAACAGAGGGGAGATCCAGGCAGGTGGACTGGGACGAACAAGGGTTTATTGCACAACACTCCAACATAAACAACGTTTATGCTGCGTCTGCCGGAACAGACGCTGACGCAGACCTAAATACACGAGACAAAGCACAAGACTGGCGAGCGGCAGCGCCACACAGGTGGAATCACTAGGCAATCACAGGAGGTAACGCGGTGCCCGTGGCACACACGGGAGGCTTGAACGGAGCGGATGTCGCAGGACGTATAGCATCTGCACCCTATTTGTTATTCATAGACATGGAAGTAATTCAAACAAGTATGGAACGAGAAAAACTGCACTGACATCAACCTCCCCCTCCCCCGAAAAAAGTGTCCCCGATCATTGCAGAAACTTGGTGCAAAGGGTGTGAGACCGGGAATTATGCTACCTCCGCCTGTGCTGTTAAGACTCTTACGGTGAGTGGCCGCTCGTTTTTTCACATTGAATTTAATGTCCGACCTACTTCTTTTTAATTTCAGCCACCAGGTGAATTTCGGAATCAGCAATTTTAACTGACTCCACCACGCTATGCCTCTCCGTCAACTTTTATTATCCGTTTATTACTGATGCGACTACTTAAACCACCAAATAATATCACTTTTCTTTTCTCAAATTTTGTTAACATGACCTCCACGTCGCACTCACTGAAATACTTCTTTTTCCCACATGGTTTATCAAATTATTGTTTAAGAAAAATATAGAACAATACAGGTACTTATACACATTTACATATGCAAATATAAATAATTATGGGTGCGTCAGGGTGGTGGCTGTGGGCTCTTCTACGTACGTGCAATTTCACACTCATTAGGATTTATAAAGGCAATGTGCGTAGATCTGTGCTTACAGTTTTATGCATCTGGATTTCTTCTGTGCATCTTCACATTCCTAGTTTTGTCCATACACCATGTTTTAGTATGAATTCTATGCATGACATTATGCATGAGGCCCCAGGTGACTGAAAGGGAGTGGTGTTGTAACAGTAGAGTACCTAAGGCAGGCAAGAATTTCAGTCTCTTTTCCGAGACACAGGCAGAGTGCACAAGTTACGGACGGTCAAATTAAGGTGTTCACATAGGACATTACTGCAACTAGTGGTACAGGGTCCTGCGTGATTTTTCAACCCCGTTGAGGCCACAGGGTTGCTGGATACAAGAACTCTCAAATTTGCAGCCTTAGTCCAAGTGTATTCAGGGAGGGACGCTACACTTCAAATCTATTCTGCAACCAAAACCTGAGCCACAGTGCGTACTCGCTGAAGACATCAGTCATTATGATGACATGTTCCATTCCATTCTGCACTCAGTTCCTTGGTCCAATATGGTGTAATCAATAACTAGAATTTCATTAGACCATGAAACCAACAGATAGCACATGTAACTACAAGCAGCTATATGGGTATCCTTGGCAACCTTGCACCTCTCACATATCTGACACCAATATGCCACCTCAGAGAACATGCCTAGCCAATTATGCCACTGCTGCAGCAGGTCCAATTTTCTCTCCACTCCTTGATGGCGGTGCTCCTGATGGATCTGAGTCAGCACCTTCTTCTTTAAGGCAGCAGGTGATGGCACCTGGAACACTGCCTCAGCACCACCAAGGTGAAAAACTTCCCGATACAGAATCCCACTCTTCCCAACTAGGCGGTCCCATTATCTGAGTAAAGACAGTCGGGGATGGAACACCTGTATCGATTCCTCATTATTGAAATACCGCTTCCGTCTCCAAAAAAACAAAATTTCTTGAATAACTGGATTGGCCTGCTGGAGAGCATCAACATCAGGTGTAGAACAGGGAAGTTGACCTGCCCAACAATTTTCCATAGCGCCCAGCTTAGCATATGACAAATGACTATGTGGGTACACACTTGTGGCCCAAAAGGTACTCCCTGAGGTTCTGTCATGGCCCAGTTCAGAGCCAAGAACTCCAGTTAGATTCATTCGTATCCTCATGGGCGTCGCTAAGCCATTTTTAGGGGGCTTTAGCCCCCCTAACATTTGTACTCAGCCCCCCTAAAAATTCTCCGTAAACTTTACACAAATTGGTGAATG
>JABFDZ020000037.1:10599702-10611386 GCA_019775955.2 Pollimyrus isidori
CCCGATCGATCGGATTAAACAAAAGGTGTACACCACCTCTTTTAATCGGATTAAAAATGTAATCGGATTCTGTGGAACATTTTCAATCGGTTTTCGTATTTAATCGGATTAAATGTAAGAAAATGTGTCCATGTAAACGGGGCTAGTGTCGCACATCGTGAGACCTAAAAGTCAGAACCTCGCAGCACAGCTAGGACAGGAGGAACATAAAAAATGTCGTCTCTGGAGCCCTATGGCGAGATAATTAAGGAGATGCTAAAAAAACACACATATGCAGATATTTCAGATAAGCTGTATCAATTAGGCATACAGAGGGGGTCCTCTGAAATGAGTGTCCGGAGATTCTGCGCGGAGCACAACTTGAGACAGAGAGGTCTTGTGTCTGACACCTATCTAATTTTCCATAGCTTTTGTTTCCTTTGAAAAGTATATAACTATACCTAGTACATTAGTACCTTTGTTTTGATTATCTTTGGAAGCCAAAATCATAATTGAAATTAAAATTTGATCAATTTCCCAGCCCTGACTTAGAGGTAAATTCCTTTATGGGGGAGCATCTTCAATACTTTTACGCTATTCATGGGGGAGCAAGTTCAGCACTGTGTGTGCATTTGTGAGTCAGGGGTCAATGGCCATGATTGTATGATTCAAATGCTGGAACTGGCAAAGTGTTGGCACTGCTGCACCCGTGAGCAATGCCCATAACCCCGACTTATCTACAACACAGCCTGACGCTGCTCTCTGATCCAAAACTGTATCTTGCATTAAACAAAAGGTTGAACCTAGCAACACTCTGAAGCAATGTTTTTTCTCCCCCAGCAGCATATAAGACAAAATGCGAAAGAACAAGCAAACAATTATTTACAATAAAATTTGGGCAAGTTAGCTACATGACTCCCCAACAAGGTTAAGATTCTTTACAGTAATGTTACCTTCAAAAAAGGTATTGGGTGCATTATGTATGCCTTTTTATCATAGGCCGAACAATTAATCAGCCAACCGATATTACTGGTTGATATGAGATAATTGCAAATTGGCATTGACGTTTATAACGGCAAATAAACCACACTTAAAAAGAAACAGGGAGACGATTGCTTCAACCAAGTGTGTTGTTGTTGCGTAGTTTTTCCACCAGAAGGCACACTGCAACTCCCCTGTCCACAGCACCAGTGTGTCATACATACACAATACATTTCATTCTTATTTATTAAAACCTCAGTATATTTTGTTGTATTTCAGTTCAAAGTATTATTTATGGCAATAACACACAATCATTTTTAAAGTGCATTATGTCATGTTATCTTGGTGAGAAGTTTTATATAACTACAACCAATAAATGTTAAGGAAAATCTTTATGTTATGTATGTTTCTGGGAAAAAAAAATATATAGAGAGAGGCTGATATATCATTATCGTATTTTTAAATCCTCAAATGTCAAAATCTGTATCCATATTGGGGAATCCTATATTGGCCAGGTTCTCATTTTTATGCACATCTTATTCAGGGTGTCCCTTTGCTATAGTCCACAAGAGGCCCCAAGTGCCCAGTGGCCCTGCATTACACACACGGCTTTGGACAATTGATAGAAGCATGGGTGGTTTCTAGACACTTGGATTCAATTAAATGTGATAAACTACTACCAACTGGCACTGGTTTGAAGCAAATACAAAAGACACACTATTAATAGTTATAAAGGACCTTAACTTTTCCCCTGGCCTATTTCTAAAATCTAGCTATTATCAGGCTATTTTCCAGGCTATGGGAAACACATGAGATATGGAAAACTGAAAACTTAGAATAGGAAGAAAAAATATCAGCAGTAAGTTGAATCACATGCTACAGAGGCACAGACTTTCTTTGCGTAGCTCCAAAACTCATGGTTCTACCGAATAGGCCCAGTTTCTCAAAAACATAAGCGTTCTTAAAACAGGGGTACTATTGACAGTAGTGGGAGGGTGCTCTGTCTGTGGGCTTTTGTGTGTGTTACAAAAGCATTCTTAACAGTATTTGTGTGTTATCTTCACTAAATCACTCGTCTTCAAAACAAACCTACGTGTTTCATAAGTTAAAAAAGACAGCTGAACTGTTACGTTTAAGCATATAATTTACTGCAAGAACTCGGCGTAATCAAGAATCAGCGAACGCGTGATTATTTTATATGGAGTCACCCCATGCTTTTCGCACGTGTATAACCGACCACGTGGTTGCACAAATGCCTGGGGACTACCTGCAGCTTCAAGTTTAACTTTAACAAACGTTTAGAGGGCAACGATAATCTCTCAATTACTCGTGTCATGTTTATGAGTCAATCATTACTAGTAAATACTAGTTTACAGCTTTCATTATAGTAAGAATGTAACTTTGTCCATAAACATCAGCAAGATGCCGTCTTAATCTGACAGAATGCATGCTGTCGAATCTTGAGTCAAGTCGCAACCTGAACTAGGAAAAAAAATACATTTAACACCAGAAAGCACACATATTAAGTTATTATACAAATATTTACCAAATATTACGGTATCGTTCAAAATCCTAATGTGTTCATTTCCTGCGAGTAGCCTTTATGCAAATAGACCTCGTGTTATTGGCTAGAAAGGGAGTGCGGGTAAAGTGAGGTACGCAATGCAAGGGCTCCTCCTTTGCCCTGCATACATGCAGAGCGAACGCGGGGGTATTATGCAAATTATCGTCCTGTGATTGGACCGAGGATGCGCGTAGGTGGAGAGTCACTGAACACGCAGGCGAGGGAAGTAAGACGATCGTGTGGCTGCAAAGCAGTCTTTCTTCTTAGAGCGCCCCTTGGAGCAGTCAGGCCCACGTGTAGGTTGCTAAGCGTCTTCCTTTCATACTACTTTGTGGACGCATATTCAGTATCTTTTCCACAACCATGGTGAAGCTAGCAAAGGTAAGTACAAACTATCACCTTATTTCGAACATAAAACGCAGTTGAGGTTGTGGTGTTGCTGCTAGGTCGTAAAATAAGAAGTTCCTATATGTAAGCATTTGCTCAGTATATTAAAACGACGTATGGTGTTTATTGGCATTTATCCAGCTAGGCAATCTGTATGCGGTGATTTATTTTTTCTTATTTTCCGTTAATTCTATGTAAGCGGCTTGAGGGTTGGGTGTACTGCTCACTACCCGAAGTCGGCCTTGAGTAGTTAGCCACATTTTCAGTCGACCCATTTTTCGGCCATGTTAGCTCACTCTTTGCGCTAGCTAGCAAAATCGCATTTTCAAAATGGCCATATAAGTGCGTTTGCGGAAGACCCGTTTGGCCGTATGTTTGATTTTCCCATGTATAGCAACAAAATGCGGAATTTCTACTAAGGTAAGATATATTTGAGAAAACGACACGTTTGTAGTAGATTAGCGATCCCGACTGGCTCCGCAGTTGACCGAAAGTTTCACTTCCGTCCTCTGAGGCTTGTAGGCCGAGTTGTACAAGTCGACTATTAAACCGCCCGAGATGAAATTTTTGGTTCCTTTACATTATATAAGAGTAGTAGTCTAGATTTTTGGTGCTGGGAACGCATTTTAACGAGGCCCACATTGGTAGGCCTTGACTGGGTAGTCACTGTAAGTGCACCACGTGGGTTTCCGTCTCATGTAGCTACGGTCACACGTGGTCTCTTTGCTCAAGCGAGCACCGTGGGCTAACGCGTTCGCTCACTTGGTGCTGGTTCGGCGCATTTCTCTTATGTACGAGATTTTGAGGAGTATTTCAGTAGCACTTTTTGTCGATTAACCAAATGTATAAAGCGAATATTTCGTTTGCCTTTTCCAGACAGAGAAAAAGCAGAAACCCCCCAAGAAGAAACCTCCACCTCCTAAAAAAGTGGAGGAGGAGGAGAGTGAAGATGTCAGTGAAGAGGAAGAGGTAAGGAACTTAATTCATTTATAGTTTTAACTAATTTCTGTGCATCGCGGTTTGAAGGGTGTCTTAAACATTATGATAAGAAAAATTTCCATGTCTCCTTTTCTCAGACTCCACCACCAAAAATAGTTTCCAAGAAAACTCCAGCTAAGGGGACTAAAAATGGAAAGGTGGCCAAAAAGGAAGAGAGCGAAGAGGAAGACTCTGGTTTGTGATAATTGTCCCCAATCTGTGTTGCTTTGTAACTTGTGTCCATTTTGGTAAGTAACACTTGTTGTATCTCAGAGGATGAATCCGAGGAAGAGCCCCCTCCCCCACCCAAGAAAGGCAAAGCCACCCCAGCAAAGACACCTCCACCAAAAAAAGCAGTTCCACCTAAAGCTGAGGAATCTGATGAAGAAGATGATGATGATGATGATGACGGTATTAACTTAAATAGCTTGGTTGTATTTCCATGGGTTAGATTTTTTTGGTTGTTCTTTGTCTGCCACAACTGTTTGGTTGATTGTGTTGTCTCTGTTTCTGAAGAATCTGAGGAAGAAGCCCCGCCTCCTAAGAGAGCTACTCCGGCCAAGCCCCCCGCAAAAGCCACCCCAGCCAAAGCAGCCCTCACTCCTGCCAAGGAAGATTCTGATGATGAAGACGATGAAGATGATGGTATCGTCATTGATTAAATAACGGGCAGATTTTCTCATCAGGTACATTCTTGGCCATCTCATCCATGAGTTATTCCTAATTTTTGGTTGTATGTTGTCTATTTCTGAAGAATCTGAGGAAGAAGCTCTGCCTCCTAAGAGAGCTACTCCAGCCAAGCCCCCCGCAAAAGCCACCCCAGCCAAAGCAGCCCCCACTCCTGCCAAGGAAGAGTCTGAGGAGGAGGAGGATGACGACGACGAGGAGGATGATGATGATGGTAAAGCTTTCTCTTTTACATTGGTCTAGTCAGCACTCCTAGATTGCACTTGGTACCATGATGATCAGAAAGGGACTTAATCCTGAAGTTTTGATGATTTATATGCATCTGATGTACCTTAAAACAACCTATGTTATGGTGGCTGTAATGAACCACAGTGAGGCGAACAAGCGCACTTCTGCTTTGTAGAATCTGAAGAAGAGATGGATACCACTCCTGCTTCTGCCAGTAAGGCCAAGAAAGCTGGAATGGGCAAGGCCAAGGAAGAGTCAGACGACGAGGACGACGACGAGGATGATGATGAAGAGGATGATGAAGAAGGTGGTGAGATGTTTCAAGATGAGTGTTTCTCTTGTGTGTCGGCTCTCTCTCTGGATGGGAAACTAAAGATGGCTTGTATGTGTAGAGCCTGTGGTGACCCCAGCAAAGAGAAAGGCTGAGTCTAAGAAGGACACTCCTCCCGCCAAGAAAGCCAAATCGGAGGGTGAAGGTGAGGTGGCCTTAATCTGCACACTCCAGTGCCAAAAACGTCTGGTGTTCAGTTATACCCTGACCTGTTTCATGTGTGCATTGTTTTATGTTGAGCCCTCTTGACACTTGTTTTGGCAGGCTTCTGTCTCTTTGTTGGGAATCTGAACATGGATAAAGACTTTGATGAAATCAAGGAAGCACTGAGCAATTTCTTCTCTAAAAAAAAGCTTGAAGTTCAGCAAGTCAGGCTTGGAGCATCCAAGTGAGTCCTCGACTACGTTGTGGATTTTTATAGCATAAATGTATACTTTCTGAGAATCAGCCTCTTTAGTGGGGATTTGTGGTGGTGTCTGTTGTGCTGGCTTTGATAAAGATTCATGCTTGTAGGCTGTGATGAGTGCTGGAACTTACTGCTTTGTGTATTTGCTTTTTACTTTCAACCTAGGAAATTTGGCTATGTGGATTTTGCTTCTGAAGAGGATCTGCAGAAAGCCCTTCAACTCAACGGAAAGAAGTTCATGGGCCATGAGTTAAAACTGGACAGAGCCAGAAGCAAAGAGAATTCTGCAGAAGGCAAGAAAGGTAAAACATTTCGGTGACACTGCTGCTGTGCAAAATGTGAAGTGCAGTCCAGGTGCTTTTTTGAGGTACTAATTTGGCTCCTGCCTCCTCCCAACCACAGAGAGAGATTCACGCACATTATTTGTCAAGAACCTCCCATTCTCTGCGACACAGGAAGACTTGAAAGAAGTCTTTGACCAGGCTGTAGATATCAGGATACCTCCTGGAAATAATGGTTCCAACAGAGGGTGAGGTGGCCTAGAATTATATTTTTGAGTTTGCCATGAGTACTTTAACAAGGTTTTTCATTTGCCAGCCTGAAGACATTTCGAAGGGTTGTTCATTCACTTAACCGTAAATGTTTCTTCCCCATGACAGAATTGCCTACATAGAATTTAAAACTGAAGCCATCGCTGAGAAAATGCTAGAGGAAGCCCAGGGTGCAGATGTCCAGGGTCGGTGTATTATTGTCGATTTCACAGGACAGAAGAGTCAGAAAGGAGGCAAGGCTCCAGGTATGCAGAGCATCTTCAGACCTTCGGAGCAATAGTGCAGAGAGGCGTACCAATATTAGTGTCTTGCATGCTACATCAGATTAAATTTACTGCCTAAGCAATCTAGGATGAGCGCCCAGCTGGACATTGCTGTCATAGTCAACAGTTGAGTAGGAAATTGCTTTTGTCGCCAGTTTTGAGGTGTGTTCATACTTGGTTTCCTCCACAGCTGGCCCAGCCAAGACCCTTGTGGTGAACAACTTGGCTTACAGTGTAACAGAAGATACACTGCAGAGCACGTTTGAGAAGGCAGTGTCGATCAGAGTGCCACAAAACAATGGCAGGCCAAAGGGGTGAGTGAAATGACTGCTGGTGATGGGTTTTGTTCTGTGGATACCTATTCTGTTATCTGGCATTTGATTATGTAATTATCGAGCAGTGAACTATTAAACGTATATTCATTAGCTGTAAATTAGATTGAAGTCCGAACCTTGGGATGGCAGATGTTGGGTTTGGTCATGCAACTTGTGAAACTTGCATTAATGTGGCTTGCGTTTAATGGATATTTTGAGAGGCTTCATCAAAGTATTTGTTTCAGTTTTGCGTTTCTGGAGTTTGAGAGTGCCGAAGATGCAAAGGAAGCCCTGGAGGCGATGAATAACACTGAGATAGAGGGCAGGACAATCCGACTGGAGTACAGTCAGAACACTGGACATAAGTCTGAAGGTGGCAGAGGAAATTCAGGTATGTCTTGTGCCTAGGTGATCATTGCTTTATCTGCTGGCTTGTCTGATTTGGTTGTGATTGTTCATTTTCTGTTTTAAGGGCCCACAAAGACCCTATTTGTTAAAGGTCTTTCAGAGGATACCACTGACCAGACTCTGAGAGACTCATTTGAAGGTGCCATTGCAGCCAGAATTGTCACAGACAGGGAAACTGGGTCATCTAAAGGGTATGTGGGATTTCCCTTGTTTCCCACCCAGTGGGTTGATTTGCTATCTTCTCATGAGCTCCTCTCCGTCTCCATGATGGCGGTGTACGGATTCGCACGAGAAGTAAATAACCAGTGTGAGAGGTAGTTGCTTGCTTGTTTTGATGGCACTAGCAACATCTTCTTCTTTTATGAAACACTAACAGAGATTGTGTTGATTTTGGGTTGGTAGGTGGATTGATCCTGTGTGTGATGTGATGTTTTCTTCCTCAGGTTTGGCTTTGTTGACTTTGACAACGAACAGGACTGTAAGGCGGCAAAGGAAGCCATGGAGGACTGTGAGATTGATGGCAATAAAGTGACCCTGGACTACGCAAGGCCAAAGGGTGATGCCGGGCACAGGGGTGGCAGGGGTGGTGGATTCGGTGGCGGATTCGGTGGCCGCGGTGGAGGAGGCAGAGGTGGACGGGGCGGTTTTGGCCGAGGTGGTGGTGGCTTCCGTGGAGGAAGAGGCGGAAACCGCGGTAGAGGTGGATTTGGAGGTAAGTTGTCAATTCTACCTCATCACTGAATGTCAGTCTGGCACCAAATTTTCTGCCTTGGATGCCTGTTTCAGGTTTTGTGTTGTTGATGCATCTTCTGTTTTACAGGAGGTAGAGGTGGTGGATTTGGTGCAAAGCCCCAAGGGAAGAAGATTAAATTCGATGACTGATTTTTTTTTTTTTTTTAATTTTTCCTTTTTCCCCAATGAACTTTTCCTTTAATTTCTCAGTGTGCTTTTGGAGCCTCGGCCATTCCAGAATGCATTGATATTAATGTAACGGGCATCTTAGCCACTGTCCTTACTCTCCTAACCTATAGCTAAAGACAGATGAGTGTTCATATCCCTGTCATCCATGTTCTTCATGAGGAGGTCATTTTTTTCCCTCCCCTTTCCCTTTTTTCAAAGTAAAATGGAATGTGACAACTCACAAATCAACATGCTCTGTTGATTTCGATAAATTGTACCTGCTACAATTTGTAATATTTCATTTTACCTTTTGTAAAAAGTGTTTCTTTATGTACGTTTTTAGTTTCACTGTAAATGCAGAAGTTTTACTGTTAAATGTGCAAAACATATTGTGATGAGTGGAAGATTAAAGTGCTGCCCAGCTGTCTTGGGCGTTTAGAGTGTGTTCCATTTTGTCCTGTTTGAAGGGTGAGTTCTGCCTTTCAGAGCTGGTCTTAATGGTGCAGTACAGCTTATGGACACAAGGAGTCTCTGTTTCCCAGTTTACTACATGCAAGTCAGTTTCAAGATGTGGTGTGAATTTATTTTGCCTCCAAAAAGTTTGGGTTACGAGGTTTGCATGAGGTTAAGATTGAGTTCCTCCATATAAAATTGACTTTGCCCTCTTGTCTTCAATTTCTATTGAATTGGCTGTATTTCAGCAGTTGCATCCAGGGTTTTTAGGGCATTCACTCATTTTCATGAAGAGGCTCTCGGGCCACTGTTACTGTATGGCAACATATTTCACTTCAATTTACTGTGGCCTTAAAGTAGCCAAGTCCCAGCATCTCCCTCAGACTGTACTGCTCTGCCAATTTCTATATGTTTCTGCTGATATCATTTTACAGTCAAAATATGAATGGTGCCGTATGGTACCTCCACTACAATGGAATTGTATTCTCCTGTTGATGGCGAGATGGCGAGATTAGTTATTTGGTTGCAGCTATTTGGAAAGGATAGTATTAAGACTTTAGGATTCATGGATAAGATATGGCCATATTTCTAATTTTTGGCAAAAACTGCTGTACAGCTGGGGCCAAAACTTATGAATGACAAGTATACTGCTTCAGTGTTTGTAGATTTTTGTCATGTTCTATGGCAGGGGTGGGCAATCGTATTCGTGAAGGGCCGGTGTGTATGCAGACTTTTACTGCGCCCCCTAATTAGATTACTAATTAGAGGACTGGTTTGGCTGAAGAGTCCTCACACCAGTGTTTGAACAGGTGTCCTACAGGTTATCCCAAAAACTTGCATACACACCGGCCCACCTCTGTTCCATGGTATAATGAAGTCTAATTACACGCATTTCATAAGTGTCAGTATTTGTGTCTTTTTTCAAGACCTCTGCAATTTGTCCTGGCATGCTGTCAATCAATTTATGGGCAAATCCTGATTTATGGCAGATTATTGCATAATAGATGCCTGGAGTTTGTCAGAATTCGTGGGTTATTGTTTGTCCACCTGCCTCTGAAGGATTGATCACATGTTCTCAATGGGAAGGAAAATTTGTGGGTGAGATGAGAAACAAACCTGCACATGAATAGGGGTTAAAGTAAATCCTGAGCCTGAACTGAGTGTTCATGTAACGGGCATGTTGATTTGAAACCGGCAGGCTAGTTAACGCTTTTTTTGTTGTTCTGCCAGTTTTTTTACACAGGGTGACCAGTGGATGCGAAATTCTGAATGACAAATCATGTTCTGCTATAAATGTGCACAATCGTATTTTTAAATCGCAGACATGGTCAGTCATAGACAACGGTGTGTCAGCTGCAACAGTTGTTCCCGGCAACGTCGTGGTAAGTTTGAGTGCATGGGCAGTGGCTCTATGACCGGAGTCTAAATCGTGACAAGCAAGCACTTTCTTACCGCTGCTGACACACAGTAGCTTCCTCGAGCAAATCGTGCAGAAACAAGCCCCGGGCTCTCAGTTTCTTGCACCAACCGCCAAAAGGCTCGCCATCTCTGCTTTCGTCAATCCACGCCCAGCGACATTTATTTTTGAGTCCTTTATCTATTGGTAGGACATCATCCCCAGGCTTCATAAACTTGCGCTCCATTTTTTTTCTCTAACAACGCTAACGTGACATTGACGTCTGGGTGTCAATCATACCGTGTTGCAAGGACCCGTCCTTTTCTGCTTCTGATAGGCTTGTAATGTTAGTTAAAGCTGCGTTCCTCTCATATGCAGTCGGAGTGCCAGTGTACAGGTGGGCCATGATGTTCAGCGACTTTGCGGGGGTTCCTGCAAAGTATCAGGATGTCCCACAGGGTAACTCAATCAACCGAGGTGAATGCTTTACGAAAATTGACAAAGGCTGCAAAGAAGCTTTACCAACATTCACGCTTGTGCTCCATGGGAACCCTCAGTGCAAGGATACAGTTGATGGTAGACTTCATAGGTGTAAAGCCAGCTCCGGTTGCCCTGTGAGATGAAACACCTCCTTCTGGGAACACTGGCAACACCAACACCACTCTCAGCAACCTTCACGGTATTATCACGGAAGTTCACCCCCAGCACATTACATTCAGCAGTCGCACCCAAGTCTGCAAGTTCCTCACACAAACTGAATGCAAATTCGTCAGAAACAGCCTGATCTTGGAGTCTGGCTAAGTCCAGCCTCTTTTCCTAATAGGTGAATCAGTGCCAATGGTCGCATTGAAGTCACCCATGACCAGTGGCGTGTCACCTCGTGGGAACCCTTCAACCAGCAAGCAAAATTGTGAGTGAGACGTCTCCCTTATTGAGAGATCACTCTCCGTGGTCAGAGCATACACTGAGACAATGGACAAGAGCTCGAGTCTCATGATACATTCATTGAAAGGAGTGACATCAGACAACATTGGTAATAGTCAATCTGCTACAGCAACAGCTACTCCTTGAGTATGGCAGCTATTCAGATTGACCAGACCAAATGTAGGTATACCCATCCACAGAGATGTGGCCACTCCTCAGTCGGTGTACCTCAGAGCACAAAACTGTCCCTGACAGCAGAGGAAGACATTCCACGCACCTACCCAGATGGGTCCCCCCATCCCCTTCTTGATGCGTGTAGCCTTCCTGCAGGTGGCTACAGCTGAGCTGCTCCCGCAGAGAGTAGAAGAGAATCCTGCTTGTTTAAATTGAGCAATTTTTAGTTGTTTTATGGTGGCTGGAGGGTCAATCCTGCCATCAACCCCCCAAAAATGTTTCCCTATGAGTTGGAGGGTCGCTGGCAGGGCTAGATGCAGATTAACATCATACCCAGGACTAAGGCAATGGACTTGGTGAAAATTAATATTTGTGTCATTCTCAAAAGTTTTGCCCATGGCTGTATTCTATGGAAAGAGCAAGAGGAGGCCCCCTGTCACAATGACATGAGTATGAATGGAACATGGAAAGATAAATTATATACACATTTTAGGTATGTAGGAGTGCCAAGTGTACAAAAGTATTAGTTTATTATAGAAAAGAGTTGCAACATGGTAACATTTAAAATTTCTCTTGATTTGTATAACTAAAGTTTTTAAATATAATTAAAATTATTGGGAAAAAAATTTCCCTGGTTAGAACATAATTCATTCATGAACTCAGGAGAGGAGAATATGACAGAATAATACACTCACCTAAAGGATTATTAGGAACACCATACTAATACGGTGTTTGACCCCCTTTCGCCTTCAGAACTGCC
>JABFDZ020000037.1:10611486-10623399 GCA_019775955.2 Pollimyrus isidori
TCCTCTGACCTCTAGCATCAACAAGGCATTTTCGCCCACAGGACTGCCGCATACTGGATGTTTTTCCCTTTTCACACTATTGTTTGTAAACCCTAGAAATGGTTGTGTGTGAAAATCCAAGTAACTGAGCATATTATGAAATACTCAGACTGGCCCATCTGGCACCAACAACCATGCCACGCTCAAAATTGCTTATATCACCTTTCTTTCCCATTCTGACATTCAGTTTGGAGTGCAGGAGATTGTCTTGACCAGGACCACATACTAATAATCCTTTAGGTCAGTGTATATTTCCTTATGTTTTACTCATAGTGAAGATAAAATTAAGGCTTTGAATACCCCTGTCAGAGTTTATGAATTGGACCATAAAAAGCTAAAATGACACATTTCTATTTATTTAATGGATGCTTTCATCCAAAGTGACACAAGTGAGGCAAATAGCACATTACACAAATACGACTGTCGAAGACTTAACTTAGCATAAATGCAGCTATACTGAGCTTTCAATGAATGACCAGGTACAAGTGTGAGCAGTGCTGGAGCACACGATATCTTCCATCAAAGTAAGAAACTAGTTGGTGGAGGAATCTTCAATTGGTGCTGGTTTGCCCACCAGAGAGGGCGAAATGTGACATAGGTTTTAACGAGGCATTTTTTCCCATTAGTTTTAATTGCATTTTAAAAGCATAGTTTAACCTAGTTTGAAACAAGGGGTTTTAACCAATGAATTTCATCTGATTCCCCCCTTGTTTATGGCTGAGGAACAACAATAAAAGATACATTTGTCCTATCACTATTTGTCCAGCAGATGGCAGTTTAATCCTGGAAAACATTTATCTGTCTTTCATACCACATCATACACACACTTCCCACCCCAGGGTTGACATCATCATCGTCATCATTTAATAATCATTATGGGCCACGCTTCCCCAAATGTCTCACACTGCAATTTAGAAATAACAATTCTTCAAACTGCATGTTTTCAGATGATTCTTATGTGGTCCTGTGTTGTGTTTTAACTCCCCATTCAAAAGTAATTTCTCCACTAGAGGACTGGTCCATAACTTCTATTTGGCTTTCCAAATTTACTGTTTAACTCTTCTCTATAATTATAGTTTTTCTCGATTGGTTTGACACATTTTTCAAATGCCAACATTTGCAAAACAGCTAGTGTAATCCCCACACCATAATGTCACTTCTGCACAACAGAACATAATTTGTCATTGTTTCACACACATATCCAAATGTTTTAGTATGTGTATGCAAATGATCTTCGCATAGTAATAAATTTACATGCAAAACTATATATGTATGCAATCAATGTGTTAGTCACCAGATACAAAACTGTTCACCAAACAACTGTTCACCACAAATATATACTCTATAAACTGTTGTGATGCAGCACTGCTGTATGTTTGATACCCACAGTACATGATATTGTTTGCTATTGTACAGTGTCTTGAAATCTGAAAACGCATGCGAGAGCTTTACAATGAAGTTTACAAAGCATAATGTAGAGCCCTGCAATGTTAAAAATTGTATCTTTGACATGAATAAGTAACAGTTTCCTGAAGAATGACCAATCAGTGACAATGAAAGTGGGAACCAACTATCCTTCAGAATTGTGGAGCTAAGTAGCATACCTACACTGACATTTTAACAATATATCAAAGCATTTTGCCTCTCATTGTTAAAATGATGCTGATTGTACTTTTCATTTTGGTGGCACTGACTCATTGTTAGAATTATTTGCTTTTGAGATATGAATTTCTACAGGCATTTGCAGCTATACCATAATGTTGTGCTATATGCAACAACTGTTTCGAGAAACAGTTGTGAGGATATTAAGTATTTTTCGTGAAGTGTGCAATAATTTATTAGTACTGTACCATCACCCCATCACTATTTATTACTTCTCCCTATACTTTTATGTGTAACTGTATGTTGTTTGTATATTGTATGGTGCTACTAGAAACTGAATTTCCCACTTACCTACCAAAGCAATAAAAAACTGCAATAATTACTGTTCTTTGCCGGCTTAAGTCTATTACCTTTCTGGATGGCAACAACTCAAAGTCGTGATTTTCTCAAATTATCACTAATCTCAGCATGCAACAAACATTTGTCTAACAGTGCTATCCAATTTTTCACCTCCTGGCTAGTCTGGTGTAGTTCTACACTTCAGTATGGGCTGGGTCAGCAAATAAAATGGCAGGTCTAATGAATTTCTTTTGATTTTCAATTTTTGATTTCTGAGCCTTTAGGTCTACACCTCATCCGAGTACAACAATAAGTCATTGAAACATTTCAGTGTTTTGCGAATAATTACTATTTTGATGCTTGTACTAGGATTAAGATTCTGTTCCTTGAAGAAGGTACATTGTCTTCTGTTGATTCATCTTATAACCACTTATTCTGGTCAAGCTCACCTGGAACATATCCCAGGCAATTTAGGGTACTTCGCTAAGTACACTCTGGAATTATACTCTGTAAAGAATTAAAGATTGCAATTTGCCTAACTGTATGTCTTTGAACTGCAGGAGATAACTTGCCTGACAAAGGGAGTAAATGTACACCGCATGCATAAAAAGGAAGTGGCATTAAAACACCCTGTCCTGGAGCTGTTAGACAACAATTCTGTCCACTGAGTCAAAATGCCAGTCTACTATCCATGCAGCTTTGCATAGACAGGCTTGTTGTTCTGTAGTCACAGCTAACATGAAGGACCTGTTTCTGTGGAGCAGACTCTTGCTCCAAATGCCATGTCAAAATAGGTAGGGTAGTTTCATAGCTGCCCTGTCAAGTAGACATAAGCCTCTGAGCCTCTGTCTTTGTTTGGTGGGGCGGTGTAGCTGGAGCAGCTTTCGAGGAGACATTGGCTAGGGATGGGAGTGCTGACAGGGCCGGCTGGCGTTCTGAATGTGTTCATTTAGGGATCGGGTCCCATTGCTGTGTCAGACACTGACAGGCTTCTGCTTCTTTCATGCCTCTGTCAGGTTCCTAGGGCATAGAAAGGTTGTTGCTCTGCTCAAGGGTTTGTTTCTTGTACAAGTCATCCTAGATGACTTTTTAATTGCTTAAAACTGAGGTACAGAGAAGGGTTGTTTGTCATCTTATCAGCACAATCTAATTAGGCGAAGTCAATCTTTCTTTTTGCCGTACAGGATCCTTAGCTCTCTTCGTATTGTCTTCCTAATTCATGAACAAGAGGGAGAGTTGAGATTTACCAATATGAAGACATTGTGATGTTTAGTATACATTTCTGGAGGATGGCAATGAACAAGACTGGTTGGCAACACACTGAATCTCTGCGGTGACATACTTGTAAACCATGCTTCATGGAGGTATTTTTGCACACACTGGAATTGTACTCACTCAATATTATTTGCTAACAAATTAACACAGTATGTTCACCATTTTACTACCTAGATTAGAGGAAAAACATCATATCTTTGATTAATCAAAGTAACCTCCTCTAGCAGTGATAACAGTCAGGAAAATTTGAGGCATTGTCTCTACAAAGGACATTAAATACTGCACTGTTTCATGGATTGAAACAGGTAACTACTGTAGTGTCTTAAAAGATAAAGGACAGCCATCACTGCATAAGCAGTTAATAGGATGTCAGGCATGTACTGTTATGTAATCTTTCGAGGTTATAAAGGAAACTTTGTCTTATTTTCACTTATAGTCTGCTTAACTTTCCAATGCGAAGAAAGGAAATTTGCAGTTTATGAAAACTAGTGGTAAGAGCATAAGAAATCTACATCTAACGAGAGGAGGCCATTCGGCCCATCAAGCTCATTTGGGGAGAATTTAACTAATAGCTCAGAGTTGTTAAAATGTTATCTAGCTCTGATTTAAAGGAAGCCAGGGATTTAGCTTCCACTACACTAGCAGGAAGACTATTCCATACTTGAACTACATGCTGTATAAAGAAGTGCTTCCTCAAATTTATTTTAAAATGTTATCCTGCTAATTTCCACTTATGGAAATGAGTTCTAGTATTTAGACTAATATTGAAACAGCCATTTAGCTGAACAGCATCCAAACCTGTTAGAATCTTATAGACCTGGATTATGTCTCCTTTGTTCAAGGCTAAACAGATGCTCAGCTAACATCTCCTCATAAGACATTCCTCTAAGACCAGGAATCATTCTCGTAGCCCTTCGTTGCACCTTTTCTAAGGCAGCAATGTCCTTCTTGTGGTATGGTGACCAAACCTGTACACAATATTCTAGGTGGGGTCTTAACAAGGAATTATATAAATGTAACATCACCTCTCTTGACTTAAACTCTACACACTTATAGATATAACCCAACATTCCATTGGCCTTTTTTATTGCATCCCCACACTGGTGAGAGTGGGACATGGAAGCATCAACATACACAGTTTTCAACTGGTAGTGTGTGTGTGTGTGTGTGTGTGTGTGTGTATATAAATATATTCAGGATTACATTATGATACAAACATTTTATGTATTTGCAAAAATAAATGCAAGTAATAAATAATTAAATGCAACAGGATAACCAATCAGAAACATTGAATACTTTCAAAGTTTCTGCTGTGGATGGAAATGGCAAAGGAGGATGTTTTGCATAAGAAAAACATGAAAAGCAATACGAGTACTGTTAATAAAGATTTTACATACAATCTTATAATGTAATTAAAATTGTAATCATGAATATGTGTGTGTGTGTAAAAGGAACATCAAGCCAGCATCTCTGAATATCCCTTAATGTGTGATTGTGTGTATGCATATGCCATGTGACCCATCCAGAGTGTACCCATGCCTAATGCCCTGTCCTGTCCAGGATAAATGGTTGGATAATGGGTGGATGTGCTGTCATGTATCATACTTGCACTGGTATTTTCTGGCACTGCAGCAGGTCAGGCAGAAGCAGGGACACTAGCTGCTATTTAATCTGCTACTCAGTTTTCTGTCTCTTTCAGATCCAAGTTTGGTGCTCTGTTCTGCTTGCTGAAGCTTCCAGTTTTGTTTCTAGTTTGTGGGCAGTCTTGCACTGGTTTTGCTGTTTTGGCTTGCAGGTGTTGTTTCTAGATCAGTGGTTAGGGTTAGCTGCATTTTTGTTTCTCTGTTCCTAGGGTAGTTCTGGATTTTTTAGTTTTATTCTTTAGTTCAAATTTCCTAGTTTCCATTCTTGCTTGCTGGTTCTCTGCACCCTCCTTCTGGACACATTGTGCTCAGCAGGTGCCAGTTACTATGTCCTAATCCTACTTTCCATTACAGTACCTTTTGTACATTACCAGCCTTACCTGTGAGATACATTTTCTGTATCACTATATTTCAATTCTGTTTAGGAGTGCTGTTCAAATCGACCTCTCAATAGTAATAATTTGTGCCAAAAATTCTGTGCCTCCTGAAAAAGTGTCACCAATAGATGTTGCCCAGCAGGGTGGTGGGAAACAGAACATTTTTGCACCCCCATAAAGTGCTGAGCCCCCTAAATTGGTCAGAGTCTCCATACCCCTCCAATGACCCTGCCAGTAATGAACAACTACACTAAGGAAGAAGGGGGTACATAGAGTTTTAAGTAATAGTATTCTGGAGTAAGAGTATGTCTAAGGAAGTGCGCTGTGAGGTCACAGTGTATGGACCCCCACCTCTGAGCAGGCCCAAGGCAAACAGCGGGCCAGTTAACAACAGCAAACAGCTGCTCCGCCACCCCTTTGTGCTGAGCTCCCATATGGGCCACTTCAAACAGGGCTCTTCCTCACATTGTCGTGTGTGCAAGGCTGTGACTTTTGGCAGCATTTCCTCAGGAGTGCATTTGTGAACTTAACATGTCCATTGTGCTTTTATTTTTAGAATGTTTAAACCAATCAAACACTATGTTGTTAAGATGAATACTGCACTGAATGCGTGGCTGTCTTGCGAATGTTCTAAAATGAGTGCTAATTGGTTCCCTGCCATAGAAGAAAAAGAAGACCTGTAGCCTAACCCAACATCTCCTTTAAATTGTGCATCCAGTCAAATTTATCATACCGGTGCTGTATATTCTGTTCATTATATGTCATTCCCAAACATAAGTGTTTCACCGTGGTTTACTGTTTTAAAAATAATACATTATATATAGAATAATAAAATATAAATATATACATTTAAATTGCTAACAAGCATCGGGCAATACTCTCAGCTCTTCACACAGTCCACAAAACTAAGCATAAAACTTAGTGTAACAGTTTATTTCTCCTCCAAAATGCACTGCAGACACCAAAACAAAATAAACTCATACCACGAAAACATCAGCACTTAATTTCTTTCTGGAAAAACACTATATCACAAAAGAATGGTCTACAAAACGTTGACAATAGACAGCATTACATAAAATATAATATGCATCAACAGTAAAGATTAATCTGTAAAGTAACTAATTTAATTTTCCACCAACATTGTATGACAAGAGAGAACACGCATGCAAACTATGTGCAAAAAGGCCTTTAAAACCGTAAAATTCTCATGGTTGCGGATTTTGAGTGAAAAAAGGATCCATGAATTTTGAAGAATTTATTCATTGAATGCACTTTCTAATAAATTACTCCACATTAACTGATGCTACAGCAACTGTATGAAGAGTTTTGAGAAAGTGATATCAGTATTTCAGAATATATCTTATCCATTAAAAAAAAAAACTGTAAACCCATTTCCAATTAAAGTTTGTTTTCAGAATTACTAATGTAAGATTTCTGTTGATTAAAAATCATTAGGGACATAAACAGTTAAGGCATTAGAAATATATTAAATAGACATTAAACACAAATTAAAGCAAAAGCAACAGTAAGAAATTCAAATTTCTTTTGTAATACATAAAAAATTATTTGCCCAATTAAGTGAAGAAAATTCAGAACAGAGCCCAGCTGATCATTCATTCTTCTTTAAGAAGAAAATAATCGGACTTTTGCTTACTGTGGTGTGGGGATGTTGCAAATGATGAGGAGCTATCGATCATGACCGACATGTTCCACATACGTATTTTAATGCCTCAAGAAACACAATAAATATTTCAGCCTCAGTACATAAAACTGAATGTCATTTTTATTTACAAAATGACATTTTTTCCATATATCATTATGTAGCAGGACTCATCCACCCTGCACAATTTGTATTAGTTTTCACATCATATTTGCATAAATATATTAAATCAGATTCATACATGTACTAACAGCATTTTTTTCCAATTCACAGTTCATTTTATTTTTAATGTAAACCTCACCCGCCCCCCCCCTTGTACATAATTTCAGCATACACATTTTAAGTCTAACATCCCAAATAAATACACAACTCTCCCCAGATAGCTTGGGAGCTGTTATATACCACAATGTGGAGAAAACAGAGCTCAGAAGGAAACTCTTCGATGAGTTTATCTATATGAAGAGTCATTTGCCTAAATCAGGTGTGATTCAAAATCAATTTTCAGCAGCATAAATCATTAGACCTACATAATGCACAAGAAAACTGTAAAAAAAAACTTTTTCAAATTAAATTAATGAGGTAGAGGCACTTTTAAAAGAAAAAAAAAAAACCACTTGCTTAGTTAACTGATCTCATGATCCAGATGTAAACCATTCACAATTTCACAGCAGTTTTAAACACATGTTTTCGTTAGGAAAGAAATCTAGTTTTAGGGAACACTGATATTAAGTCTGTCATTTAGAAACAAGCTGGTAAGTTGTGTATTACTGAGGAGTAACTGATACTTAATGATTAGTTGGTACCTTAACGTACAATTAACTATATAAATGTAAAACCTTTACATTTCATCACAGGATCAAGTCAGCTTCAATGCAAATCCATGTGTATACACTTTAACATCTACATTCTTAAACATTCAAAGCATAAAAACAATTATGTGTATCAATTTATTTGGGCACAAAAGATTGACAGATAAAAAATTGAGAAGACATCCAGTGAATTAGTTCAACAACCAGTTTTACTGATTCCAGAAAGTTATGGAAATATATGTCCCAAAGAAAATAGCCAGAGGTTCTCATCCAACCTAATTTCATCCATATTCTGATTTCTCCCAAAAATACTTTTCAAATATAAAGTCTCTTTCAGTGCCCTCACCCCAACGTATACTTAAATTCTTATGGTCTCCCACATTATGAGAGATTTACATTCTGTGAGCAGATAGGGTGAGAATTAACCATTTCCCACATCTGGAGGAGGTCCTGGGGAAGTAACTTGTGCACCACCATCATCTCTTTGAAGAAGCATGGTTCTCTATTAAGTTTGCTTTTCTTGTCCCTCACAAGCCCAAAGGTTTTGAAGGCATTATGCTTTATGGGTGTGACATGCAGCACCTCCAGACACATGCCCAGAAAGACATCGTCAATAGGGAACAGGTCCAGAGTTTCACAGGCATCATACAGTTTCCGGGCCAGTGGGCCATCCATCAAGAACCCACCCCCTCCAGCATATGCGGGGTAAAGAGTCTTGTCATACAACGCCACAGGGATGTAATATTTGTTCTCTTTCCTTCTAATGGGCCTGGCCTTCATAATAACATCTCCTGCAAAGAGGTTTTTGATGTTCATGCTTCCCAGAAAGTCCAAAACATTCCTCACACCAACAAACACATCATCATCCCCTTTGAAAATGTAATGCACCTTAGTGCAATACATGGAAAACCACTTAAGAAAGTGGATTTCTTTCAGGGTGAGATTGAAAAAGCTATCCATGAAATCCCACTGGAGTATGTCCCCATAGATATAATTTTCATATTCCAGCAATTTCTGATGATTGGCTTTTTCTGCCTCATTAGACGAAGTCCCCAGAAGGAAGACAGTTTTAATTTTCTTGCCATCGATTTCCTGCTCTCTCCCCCAAGTTTTCCGGATGACCTCCCTGCGATCATGCTGTGTTATAATGGATTTAACCACAATTAGCAGGTAGACCTCTCCTTCACATTTTAGTGGCTGGTTGATAATCATGGGGAAATGCCTGCAATGTCTGTAGAGAAGAAACTCCTTAAAATTATTTTCCAACTCCATAAACCACTGAAACTTTGAAAGACTATAATTAGCGCTGCAGTTGTTAATGGTGATGTCCCAGGTTCTCCTGGGCACACTAGTCTCCGTAGCAGCCACTGAATTTACTCCACCCCAATTCCATAATAACTCAGGTACAAAATGAAGAGACCTTCTCTGAGAGCTTCTATTAGGCCCAAAATGCTGCTGCGTTTGCTGGCTCTTGTGAAAGTACGTGTTACTGCGGCTTCTCTGGAACATGGTCAGGGCCACTGCAGCCAGAAAGAATATGAGCCCCACTCTCCTGCACATCCTCCACTTGTCTCTCCTGTAGACAAATGAGAAATCAAAGTTGCTGGTGTATTCCTTTATATCCCTGCACATGCACTGTACCAAGACAATCTTATACAAGAAAAAAAAGAAATACACAGAGTGGTACATGTGCAGGCCAACACTTCTTGATGTGTGATTAGTTCCATCCCTAACGGTGTGTGTTTTCATTGCTCATGTAGGCTGGCATTTTCTCCCACAATCCTTCACTTTTGATAATCTCTAAAACAGACCATAGTATGTTGACTAATCTTTCTTGCCATCCACAGTCTCCTGTGTTGCCTGGGTTAAGGCTCCATCCTTTGATGCTACACTGCAAAAGAGAAACTTTGGTTCCTCTGGGATTCCTCTCAGATTAAGTGCTAATATAAGTGAGGCCCTGTATGAGAATATACACAGTCCTATAAAGCAACCCAAATGGGGGAGAAAAAAAAAAAAAAAACTCCCAAAACAGAAAAAGGCTCATAAACCCAAGCGTTTCAAAGTCGTTGTGGCAAAAGTGTAGATTTAAATTGAGATGCCACAGTCAAGATTACTACAATATGCAATAAAATGTGTATATGTAAAAGGTGACGAAGTACAAAATTGAGAATGTCTTAAAAACGCAAATTATAGGATTGTGTTTCATCCTCTTATTGTTGTAGCAGTCTTAAAATTTGGCATAAACAGATCTGTGAATACAAAAAAAAAAAAAAAAACATGAAATTAAGCAATGTTATACTAGGTTCTCAAAGCTTGAGGTAGAGATTTCTTGCGTAAAACCTACGAGTTTTATGCACTTACCAAATAATTTCCACTTCTGTCAGTATACGCACGTAAAATTAACCAAATAAACACCTGGCGTGCGCCCACTCATTCTTCCGGATTTATTGAAGAAAAAAAAAAAACCCCACAGACACTTGACTTTAACGTTCCAGACTTCAATACAACACTTGCATTGCTAACTAATTCGGGTTCTATGTTCTAGTAGCACGGTGAAATGGCTGTTCTACAACATTGTTACTCCAATACCAGCGTGTTCCCGTTCACTGCAGAGTAAATACCGAACTTGTTAGTTTAAAGGGTATTCGAAAGATTAGAGTTCTGGTGTGATTAAACAGGTATATCTTTCGAGGTAGTCATAGGAAAACTGACACTTAAGGCAAAAATGTCAGGTTAATTATTCACGGTCATAATTAAGATGCGACAAGCATAGCCTACATAGACTGACGTTTTATCGCAGATCAATGACTGTACGGAAGTCGCAAAACGACCTTGGAAAGGGGGGGGGGGGTTATTGGACATGCAATCCAGCATAAACAATATGAGACACATCAGTCGGGGTACCTTGAAAGTACCCCGAGCATGAATTCTCCATTGTTGAAATTCGAATACCCAACTTAGTTGCCACGAAGAAACCCCCCCACACACACGGAACTTTTATAAAAGGTAAAACAAAAACACACATCAGAAAACTTCACTGTAAGCTCCTCAAGAATACTGGCAAGCGTCAGTCAAATAAATCAGGCGACTGATCTTTTCATAATCGTGCTACTTTTAATGAGCATGGTATATACACAGAGGACACCGGCTAATTCTGTTTACGTTTATTTACCCCTATATATTTTGGCAGGAATATTAATTACAAGTACCAGTATATCAATTAATTAATGTTAAAATGTCACCGTCTCATTGGAGGGGTATCGATTAATAACCAATTAATCCATTAGTATTGTGACCTTTTACCAAAAAAAGAGCCTGAAAACCCAAAATACCCCCGACTGTTCTCAATCTTAATGTTTGATATATATTTAAGTAAGATCATACTAGGACTCCCATTTCAATACAGGGTACAATACTCACATTTTAAAAATTAATCCGATTAAATTAGGGATTTTCGCTTCGTTTTCTTCTTTTCACGCCTTTCCATTCAAACTTGTTGGGCTACCTTGAAGATACGCGCACCTCGGACTACTAGGGGAGTGAAGTTCAGTCTCACCCAGAAGCTCCCCACACCGCGGTTATAAGGGCGTTGGGCACGCGACTTAATGCTAAACCACCTGGAGCTGACTGATGATCACTCCCTTTCCGGCCCATAACATACATTCAGCGAGTCAGTGATCCACTTGCTGCGCTAATTACAGGAAAACGATTTCCAGTAGAGAAGCGTATATATTTTACTTAATTATTGCAGGTAACTTAACCGTTTTCCGAAGAGCAACGAGTACTTGTAGCGTAAACGATTACGCAGTACATTTTAACAATACGCTAATAACCTTCAATGACTATGAACGTTTTTATTTTATTTACAGTCATCTACTGTTTAATTGCAAATTACATAATAATGTCCTCTGTTGCGGTGACTGTTCTGTTTTAATACTACTTAACTATAGGGGGAGACCGGGTATGGTTGTAACATGGGGAGAGTTTTAACACCCCCAATTCCACCGATCACTGATAGGATAAGAGTCATATGATCATTTCAGTGTTTACCCACTTCCTCCCTAAACCCACATGGTGGATATCAAGGCTGGGAACAAATACATGCAGATTCTATTATTAAAAAACAGATTTTGAGGTAAGAAAGTACTTTTTTTGACCAAGACTATATT
>JABFDZ020000037.1:10626013-10640351 GCA_019775955.2 Pollimyrus isidori
CCCCCCCCCCCCCCCCCCCCCCCCCCCCCCCCCCCCCCCAGCTATTAGACATGCAATCCAGCATAAACAATATGAGACACATCAGTCAGGGTTGTCCTATGATATATTTGTGGTCTCTCTTGGATTCGTCAGGACCTCCCAAGCAGCATTTCTTTACCTGAATTTGGTTTTCATAATTGAAAGGAGTAACTTCTTTGAAGAAGAGATACAGTGAGCTAAAACACTATTTGACCCCCTAGACAAATTTAAAAATTTCTTGTAAGTTTTTTCTTAGAAAATGCATCTTTAGTTTCACACTACAAATGATCTTGGACAACAAAATTTTCACTAAAAATCCTGAAAATCAAATTATGCAAGAAAAATAAAGAACATATGCGTATCAGTGAAATCTGCTGTCAAATAAGTATTCGACACCTAATGGCTTGGAGACTGTATTATTATTAACAATGCACTGAAGTACATGAAAAAAGGTGTAAACAATCAATTAATTTATCTTCTAGCTTGTGAACTGATCCATAAGTGATTATTTAAGCCAGTTCTGAGGAACATTCAACTGAGAAATCAGTACAAGTAGCATATTTGGTGAAACCTCAAAAACTGACACAAATGAAGACAAGGGAACTGTCTAATCACTTGAGAAGAACTGTGATTAAGAAGTGTAAAGATGGCAAAGGTGCAACGAAGATTGACAAACTCCTTAGCCTCAGTGAGTCCACTGTGAAAGCCATCTTAGCGGAGTGTAAGAAAACGTGAATCGGCTTAGGTCAGGCTACCCTATTAAAATAAAGAAAATGTCAAGGAAACTGTAGTCAGAGAAGTAAGGTGACTGTCAGTGACATGCAAAGCTCAGTATCTGCAGCTGGGGTGGACATGCACCAGGGGCTGTATGGCAGAGCTGCTAGAAAAAAGCCACTACTAAAAAAATGTCATCTGAAAGCTCGATTAGCATTTGCTAACAGACATATTGACAGGAGTCCTGCATTCTGGAGTCATGTACTTTGGTCTGATGAGACCAAAATTGAACTTTTTGGCGTCAAAACAAAGACATCAGCCATTGGGTCCCTTGTCCATATTGTAGAAGAATGGATAGTAAGAAGTATATCAAGATTTTAGAAGAAAACCTTCAAACGTCAGCCATCAAATTGGGACTCGGACGACGCTACCACTATTAGCAGGACAATGACCTAAAACACTGTGCAAAAGTAACAAAAGCATGGTTTGACAAAAAGAAGATCCCGGGTTTACAGTGGCCTAGGCAGTCCAGATCTGATTCCCATTGAAAATTTGTGGTGGTGTGATCTCAGATTTTCAATTCACAAACAAAAGCCTTCAAACTTGGCTCGGTTGGAGCAGTTCTGCAAGGAAAAATGGGAAAAATTGCCTTTGTCCAGATGTGCTAAGCTTGTAGATGGCTATCCAAAGCTATTGCAAGCCATTATTTCCGCAAAGGGTGCTGCAACAAGGTATTGACTGTGTGTCATGCGAAGGGATCATTTACTTTTTCAACAGCATTTTTCAAAACATGACTCTCAATTTGCATTAGTTTAGTTCACTAAGCTCTAAGTAGCAAAACGTGCAGAGAGAAATAAAAGTTCACTGTGATACACTGCATTTGTGATTTTTATAGGTTGTAATGGTGTAACATGGAAATACAGTGGCTTTCCAGAGGGGGTTGAATACTTTTTCAACCCACTGTAATTTACATGCTGAAGTACCTCACAGCAGTGGATGATGGAGCTTGTCATTGTCTGCACTGAAAGTTCTTCGCCATGCAAATTTCACAGGGAGAACTGGAATATCTGCCAAATTACCATGTCTAACAAACACAGGTAGATTACACAGCCTTTGTAAAAAGGTATTTCATTGTTTCTCTGACTTATAGTCATAGTAATGAAACCACTTTTACCTTTAAAATGGACAATTAATCAATATTTCCAATTTTATCATGCTCAAACATATTGATGCATATTCTTGATTGAATACATTTTGTATATATTAATTTATTATGAAAGTGAGTATGCATTACTAATACCTTAACTCAGTAATGGAATTCTTTCTGCATTCAAGTAATAATTGTAACTGTGCCTTTAAGCTGTCAGAAAGTCATTTAGCATAAAGTGGGGGAGCAGGGAATGAATTGCAGTTTTGACCATGTGCAGTCTCTGCAGTTGCATGGCAGACAGATAAAGAAGGGAAAGCTCTGTTTCCTGCCTTGGCATCAATCATTTATCAGAGCTGAGTACCATAAAAGCCTTAGCGGCAGGGATGTGAATGACAGAGGATACTGGATCACTTCACCAGGGTACTCTCATTATTTATATATGAGAAATCATTGGAGTTTCTAAATAACTCATTAAAATCTACATTTATCTTTAAAATGTTTTGCTCTCTTTACAGATGCACAAAATGGATTTGAGTTTTGCACTCAATAAAAGGCATTATTGGCAAGAATAGTGAAAAACTATTCCGCTAAGGCACTACTTTCGAGTGTGTATACACGTTTTCAGAGGGACGCTGTGACATTCTTTCCATCCGGTCTTCCTCTCCATCCTCTTTGTATTGACGCCATCGCTAACCTGCATCCTGTGCGTCATAACACAGCACACCACAGCAGTGGCTCTGCCTGTCTCTGTCAGTGACCCTGGTGCCCATTTCCACATATTGTGCTGCGATTTGTGCCCCGATGCCTTCAGAAAAGCAGCTCATTTTAATGGACAGCTGGCAGCCACCTGGTATCATAACACAGTAATACTGACAGATACTGCTGCACGTACATGTTAAAGGGGTTATGGGAACAAAGCATGTCCTATATATCCTGCCATTTAACGTTAGCTGGCTGCTATCAGCACTTGGGAAGCTTGTATGATGAACATGCTGGGACTTGCTGCCACAATACTTACCTCCAGCTATCATGCAGACTCACTTGTCCTTACACCTGCTTTTAAATATCTCATCATTTGCTCTCTACTTACATAGTGTGAAGTCCAAGAGGTGCGAATAAATGCTCTAATAGTACTCGTAAGTTAGTGGTTTATTTATTGTTGTTACTGTAATGTTGCACTGCTTTATTTGGTTAATCGTCCAGTCTGTGAACAAGGCATTCAAGTAAGAATTGCATGACTCATTTCCTGGCGCATACAATTTATATTAGGTCAGCGTTCACGGTTCGACTTCTGGTATTCAGATCAAGTTCTAGGTCAAACTGTTTTTTTTTTACTTTCAAGATATTCAAGTTCTAGAGAGTTCAACAACTGAGGTACCACTATACTCTTTGGGAAAATAAATTTAAATTCCAGTTGGATGGTACTTGTTTGAAATGAGAGATCTGAAATAAGTCGAGGTTCATGTTAGAAGTTCAGTTAAGATAATTATATATATAAATAAATGTCAAATTAATGGATTATTAAATGCCATATAAACAGAGAAATTTTACTTTTGACACTGCTCTTCATTTTTCTTAGCATCCATCCTTCATGGTTCTGACAAACACCTCATTATCCCCATTAACTTATACTGCGAGGATGTTTAAACTGCTGCCCCTCTCGGAAATTTGAGCTAAACCCACCAAACTTGAGTCACACAGTAATGGGGTTACACTGAAGCGACTGGTGAAAATTTAGTGGACCCCCACAATCCTGGTTCCTTTCCTGCACCAAATCAGATTTCAGCCAATCATGGAAGAGATATGTAGAAAATCTATGAAGTTATCAATGATGTCTTCTGCTATTCTAGAAACACTTGAACTGCTGACATTCTCAAATGTTTGATGACAGGATCCACATATTTTGCACAGTTGCTGAATGGGTGCCTGCGATTTAAGGCTCAAAAAAGTGGCCGGAGGCACCAACAGCTAATCAGAATTCACTCTTTGACTTTAATGAGAAAATTAAAACTGCTACCATTGTTCCCCAAACTTTGCAAAGTTGATAAATGAATGACTGCGGTACAATGTTTGAAATAGTGGGTTGAGCCTCCAACAGCCAATTAGAATTCACTCATTGACTTATATGGGAAAATTTAAACTGCTATCATTCTCACACTTTGGATGGAAGGTCCCGAAATTTTGCACAGCTGGTCAATCGGTGACTGCAGTACAAGGAACAAGAAAGTGAGCGGAGCCTCCATCAGAATTCACTCATTGATTTTAATGGGAAAATTGAAACTGCTGCCTTTGTCAAAATCTTGATGGCAGGGCCCCCAAACTTTGCAAAGCTGGTCAATGAGTGAAGGGTATAAGGTTTAAAAGTGGGCGGAGCCTCCAACAGCCAATCAAAATTTACAGTTTAATGGGAAAAATTACAGCTGCCACCATTGTAACACTTTTGATGGCTGGCTCCCCAAACATTGCACAGTGTGTCAATGGCTGACTGCTGGTAAAGATTCGGGAAGGTGGGAGAACCCTCCAATAGGCAATTAGATTTCATTCATATTAATTTAAATTTACATAGCTGACTTTTCAGCCAACATGAAGTTCATGTTCACTTTCTAGTTACCATTATTATTACTATTGGATCGTTTTCAAATTGTATGAAATAAAACACTGTTTGTTTATTTTCTTAAAAAAACTAAAGAATATGTAGAATACACGAGGCAGACACTTTTTTCACATCACAAATTTATCACGTGTACAAAAATATTTATTCAATACATCAGAAATAAAATGCAACACAAGTGACAGACAGAGACAGACACCTATACTAAGGTCTAGTAATTATGGTAATGCTATGTCAACTTATAACACCAAAGTATAACCTTCCCATACTGTAAAATCAAAGTATAATACAAATTACATGTCGAAATGCAGTTTCTGGAAATTCAGAATGAAGGACTGAAAAAACAATATGCAAATGCAAAGGTCACAGAAATAAATTGTCATTCTTATTTTGTTACCACTAATATAAAGCATAGCTAAACCAAAATGAAGATTAAATACTGGATGATTTCTAGGTGAACATAAGGCCCATAAGAATTGTGTGGAATCAGATTTGTCTGATATGTCTATACCCACCCTTTGCAGAAGCTCGTCAATATATTAATATCAAATGACTTAGAAAAAATACATACGTACATACATACATACCATACATGTCTTATGCAGAGTCACGTGGGTCTGGAGCCTGTCCCAGAAGCTATGCGCATAAGGCAGGGAGGAAACCAGGAGGGGACATCAACCCATCACACTCCAACGGGGAAGTTGGTGGCGCAGAAGGCAGTGCTATCGTTAGGCAACCAGAAGGTTGCAGGTTCGAGCCCTGCTTACTCCTGACCCCATCAAAGTGTCCTTGAGCAAGACACGGAACCCCAAATTGTTCCCGGTGTGCAGGTTGGCACCTTGCATGGCAGCCTCTGCCACTGGTCTGTGATTGTGCGTGTGGATGGATGAATGTGAGGCATAAATTGCAAAGCGCTTTGTAGAAAAGCGCTAAATAAATGCAGTCCATTTACCATTTAAGTCATCTCAGCATGTTTTTGGACTGTGGGGGGGAAACTGGAGGACCCAGAGGATGACACTGGGAAAACATGCAAACAAAAATAAAAAAAACCTATAAAATACAGGTAAAAGGGAGACTGGATATCTGAGTACTCCTAAATGTAATTTTTAAACAGTGTTCTTTTCAGGGCATGCTTCCCTCCAGCAGACAGCAGCGAGGAGAAAGGTGAGCTGACAATCACAAACTGGAATTCAAGCAGGTCACGGGGGAAAGGGCAACATCACCTAAGCAACCACAGGTCTACACCATCAAGCTGAACCCAATATACCTGACAATATAACTAACAAGAGAGAAATTTCAGAAAACATTTGGATGGATCAAAAATGTGCAATTAGCAGGTCTTTTTAAAACAGCATCAAAGTCCATCACTCTACACAACATTATAATGAGAAAGACATTCACTGATTATTCACTTTAAAATGAGGTCAGTAAAATAAAAGACAATGATATACAAGACAATGGGGGTGTGGTCAGCAAATGAAGGAAAATTCTGGAACAGCACACAAGCAGTTTATTCAGGCAAAATATAAAAGGCACTTGTTTCGTGATTGGTTTTGACTGCATGCTCTTGGGTCTCATGTGAATGTGTTTCAAATGTTCTGGTGCTGGAGCCAAATGATTCAGTATCTTGATATTGAAGAGCATCTTATTGGACTTTGAGTCACAGGAAGTTAGATCATCTTCTGGTGAGAACGGATGGACACTCATGGTGAAAGGTCCACCTTCACTTCCTTAACAACTGATGACCTGGGGGGAAAAAAACCTGATTTTTAACCATGTTATGTAAAATGATGGAAAGTCATCTAGATAGACTATTCAACACTCTGACGATTTGTAAGCAAAAGGGTGTTTATCCACTTACCACTGTCCAACAGAGGAGTCTGCTTTTTTCCCCCTATCATTATATTAGAGCCCCCCATCCACCCCCCCCAAACAGCACCACCCCACCTCCCCTTGATGGTCACATTAACTTTATTTTCTATATAGATCCAGATAACAATAGAAGTCATTTAAGGTTACCTTTCCTATAGAACAGGTCCATACATTGTCCTTTTATTAAACAAACTAAATAGCCTTATGTTATCTTATTTACACAACAGCGTGTCATTTATGTCTCCACGTGGTCACGCTTTTACAATTCTCCTCTGCTCTCTGTATTGCACATGCTGGAGTACCGTCCTGATGCGCACAGACATGTGCGTGCACACACAGGTGAGCACACTCCCACCAGCAGACAGAGAGCGCGTGTCAGAAAATATGTCGCGTCAACTACCCGGTCAGCAGTGTAAACTGTGAGAGGGACATCTCAACCATGAACAGGTCAATAAATATGTTCCACAATGGGATTTTCTGCTTTAAACCATCACCATTTCAAGCCATCACCTTTAAAACCTAGCAGTCGATGTATTTGCAGGTCAACACAAACAACTGCAATAGGCTGCAAGGAGACCATCTAGCAGCCTGCATGCAGATCTCAATAAATGGGCCAGATGTGTCTGACTTCCCATATCAAGAGGCTTCATATCAAATGTTCTAACAGAAGCCCAGAAAGATACACTGCAGTGACAAAAGCTGCACATTGGGAATAATTGTCACAAAAAGAAATGTTCTGATGTTTAGTTGAGTTGTTATATTGATTGCTGTCATTAAAAGAAACACATGAACACCATGAATATCCTGTCGGTGTCCATCTGCTCCCCCATCAATAAAACTGAGAAGGGCATTTTGCAAGCTGTGCCATATTAAGAAAAGGAAGTAATGCTTTGTGTCAAGCAAGAAAAAACACAAATGATGTCAAACTACATCGCATAACCTTTTACATAAATACTACTTACTTAATAGGGACAAAGGACAAATAAGGACAAAGACTTTATTCAACCGATACTGGGGAATTTTACTTGTTACATATATAAAAGCCTACAAATAATAAATAAGCCTACAAATAACACACACTTGATTGGGGAGAACTTAACTAATAGCTTAGAGTTGTTAAAATATTATATAGCTCTGATTTAAAGGAACCCAAAGATTCAGCTTGCACTACGTTATCTGGAAGACTATTCCATACTCTAACTACAAGTGCTTCCTTAAATCCAGTTTGAAATGTCCTCCCGCTAAATAAATAAATATACACACACACACACACACACACACACACACACACACTATATGTATATAATGGACATTATACAGAACAATTATATAATTTTTTAACTTTAGGACACTGCAGGTGTTATAAGAGGGTCTTATAAGAGGGTGACTAAGTATTTTACTATTTTGACAACAACTAGTAGCACAGCAATTTGCAATCTTTGTAAAAACAAAGTTTTGAGAGGTAGAAGTAGTGTTTAGTGGAGAATTGCACTAAACAGTGCAAATTAAGTAATATGAAAAAAGGAATGGCTGATTTGCCAGTCGCCAGTTTGGGCTGTTTTACGCTGTTAAGTGTAAATGACACCGTTGCCGTTGGGGGAAAAATCGTGGGGCATTTTAAGCATTTACTACTTTACTACTTGCGTATAATTGCTAGAAAGTTATTCACATTGAACTGCAAATGCCTCATAAATGCTTAAAATAAAATGCACAAACAAGGTGGAACAGTCATTATGTATGTTTCTAATAACCTAACAGCTTTTTTGGCATACAAATTTTAAATTTGTTTTTACTAGTTTTAAAAAAAAGAGCTCTGATATTGGACGTTGGAATCGTATTGGCAACAAAAAAGTGGGATCAGTGCACCTCTATTTTGTGGTGGGACCATGGGCTAAGCCAGTTGGAGGCTGCTTGTAGGCCTCGTGTGGCCAACAGGCTGCCATTTTAATAGGCCGGCTGTAGACCCAATGACAAAGGATCAGGTTACAGGTGTACAAAGAGCATGGCAGTGGATTGCATCAGTTTAAGGGAGCAACAGATCACGTAACTCATGGTTCAGCTTATATCACAGTATTTGGGTAACAGATCAAATTGTATTTCAGATCAGCAAAAAAGAAGGACAAATATAACTTTGCTTTCCATTTATTACTTAAAGAACTGAAGGAAAACTCAAAGCAAGGAACTTTTAACACAGGCAAAGGTACTTTGTGTGTTCATGTAAATGGGTGTATCTTTTAACTGTCACTCTACATCCAATGGAAGTCCATAGAGGACGTACATCATTGTCATTTTCGGTCTTAAACAGAGATCACAACTTATTTTTCTCGTGATCGCAACATACCCAAAGTTGTTTTCAAGATCACAAAACAAGATACCTCGGAACGAGGAAAGCAGTAATCAGTCACATGCGCAACATGTGTCATGAGAAGGAAGTGGATTAAAATGCCATGGCTATCATGCCATTTCATTTGTGCAGTTTCTTATTGCATTCTCACATTAAAATTGTCCCTGTGCCTTACATACAAGTGGGGGATTCTCTCTTGTTGTGAGAAATAATATAAAGTTTTAAAAGTGACAGCGGCAATAAAACAATTTCAAGTAATCATGTTTAAATTCGTGGTTCGCATGTGTTTGGCTTTTGGAACGGATCAGCTAGTGTGTTATGCCTAGAGTAGCCACACGTTCCATAGTATGACACGATGCTTGGTGCTTTCCAATTAACAGGCATTAATGACAACAACCAAAGGAACGACAAGATGGAAGCCAAATATGCCTGAATGGATACAGAACAAGCAGTACAGGAATAATCGCATAACTAACAAAACTAAATTCCTTAGAGCTGGTATAATAACAATAATTCAGAAATCATTGTACAGACTTGTACAAGTTATGCAAAATAAAAAGATATGGAAAAGTCACAGGATTTTTGAGAACTGTTTCCCCAATCAATATTCATATAACCCTGTATCTCTCCAGTATATTGACTATACTTTTTTTATTAGTGCAGGTTGTGAGTATGAAAGGCCATTGGGACATAAAATGAGAGAAAATACGTCACGACAAGGTTTTTTCCCCCCTATGTATGTCTCCAACATGACACTTCCCTACAGAGCATTTGCATAAAATGCCAAAAAAGTGAAAAACACGTTACAACACTTTAGCTATGTGTTAACATATATTCCACATATAGTCTACGCATTAAAGTTCATGTGTTTTTGACCTGTTTGGAGTTCCGTACACTAGCATTAAAATACGTGTTTAAAAACAAAGTTAAAATAGGTTTTTCAGTACTAAATTATACTGAGGCTAATACTTTTCTATTCAAGGGCAAAAGGTTCAGTCTGTAATACATTATTATTTGTTGCTGTCTTGTATTCTTATTACCATATAATGGCATTTCAGCTTTTAATCATAACCGCTGATACTCAACATTTGTAAATATTTTAGCAAAGAGGTTTGTTGTTTTGTCTGATATGCTGAATAATGTATCTAAAATTGTAACAAGTGAAGTAAAACGTAACAATCTGTGTAAATTTATCATTAACTTGTAAAGGTTTGTGCTAAAAGGCAAAGTATTTATGCATGCAATTATACTTTCCCTGACATAAAGTACGATACATGTATAATATAAATGTCACAAAAGAATAAAATAAAATTTTATCTTGAAGTGAACCCATTATGCGTAAAGTTGAAATATTAGATGTTATAAACAAAAAAGGTGTATATGTGCATCTGTGGTCTTGTGGACAATTCTGAAGAAATATTTTTGTCTGTCGTTTTTAGATGCAACAGGGATTCCACATAAACACTTCATGTGGTACCTGTGAAAAAATTGCTCTGCTACAAATTTAGATACAGAATGTGTAAAGTTCATGTGTAAACAGTGTGAAAATAATGATATGTGCGTGTGTGTGGAGAGTCTGTGTCATGCAAGTTGTTACTAGAAAGAACACATTTAATATATAAAATAAAAACTCTCACACTAGGTATAAAGTCTTTTGTTTTTCACATTATAATTATTATGCATGATATTTCAACTTTATACATTCTAAAACATGTTGGGTGTACTTCAAGTTAACATTATTTTGTTCATACTTTTTTGAGGCATATATTGTGCTTATGTCATATTAGGGGTAATTATAACATCATGCACAAATAATTTGTCTTTCTGCACCAACTTTTACAACTCAGTAATTATATTTTGTTATTGCAAATGTTAGAAATAGAGTAATAACTATTGATCTGGTAATAGCTAGAAAACATGGTTGAGTTAATAATAGTTCCACCATTATTAGACCAGATAATACAACTTTTTTGATACTGCATGTCTGAACAAGAGAGAAAAGAAATTATAATAATAGGATTGCAGCTTTCCATTATTTTATATTTCTAATATATTTATAATTATGTAGTATTGTTCATATTAATTCAAATCAGCAAAACAATATTACTAAAGCCTTGAAATAGATCTAGTTGAGTATACCCCATGCCCCCCTTAAGGTCCACCCCTGCATGCTGCAGGTATCACTGCAACAAAGTGTGATGGCTGCTGTCAGCCTGCTGCAAGTTGCCAAATTTAAATACTGTGCCAAACTAAGCTATCAGTTTATCTGCATACAAACAGCTTCTATTTTAACTTGTATAGCTTTACTGCTGCTGTGTAAGACAAACGGCAGTGGATGGGAGCAGCTGAAAACGTTGCTTTTCTTCACCTTTCACCGTGTTGAACAGCTGGTTTGATTAAGGACTCTCACCAGCCCTTTTCCAGTAAAGGTTTAGTAGCGATTACAAGCACTGCTGCTGTTTTCCTTCACTCCACCTGAGTTCACCATCTCTGTAACGGAACTCTCTCTTTGCTGTTCGTTTATAGACAAGTGCTACTAATTTTGAATGTTGATGAAGTTTAAAATATCAGACGTCGATTTTGGTATGTTAAGCGATGCATGTTATATATGTTAACATATTGTTTGTTTCATCTTAATAAAGACAATATGTAATGCAAAATGAAAACAATAATAATGATAACAAAACATACTTCAAGAATTGTGTCAATCTCAATTCTAAGAGGGGAAAAAAAAAAGATTCAGCCCACAGGTAATCTGTGTCAATTGTGTCATAGGCATATGCATGACTACAGGAGCCAGCTTTAAGTATGTTGCTGCACTCTGCTCTGCATAAGCAAAGAGCCAGAGTGCAGTGATTTGGCGCAGCTTGTTGCACACTACCTCATATAACCGTCCTTCTGGCTTTCGCAATATTAAAGACATATACAGTCAGTCAAAGAAAATGTGGAAATCTTTTTATCTGCATAAAAAACAGAAAAAAACATAAACCTCTCCTCAGGGGCAGCCTAGCCATTCTACATATTTATCACCACCTCCTCATTTTATTAATTAATTAAATTAGTTTAATAACTGAAAGAGGTATCGATTAGCCAAAAAAAGTGCGCTAGCGGTCCAGTCAAAAGATACGTGGGCGTATTGCATGGTTGCTGAAAATACTGGAGCGAGAACAGTCTTGAAATGGCCTGACTTGACTAACATTAACTGACATAACATCATAATGTTCTACCAACCCGAAGACCACTTGGACATGTCACGTAGCACATTTTGACTGCTTAAGACTTTTCTGAGGTTAAACGATGTAGTCTGGATAAACCTCATTCAGTCATCCAAAAACCTGGTTCACTAATATTTACACAACACACGATGATGCAGAATTTCACTTCAGTGTGACAAAGTGGAAAATGTTCATTTGTTGATTAATGGTCATTCTTGCTTACCGTCAATAAGGCTATTTTGTAACTTTTGTAATTTGTGAATTAACCAGGGCTATAAAAATAAACCTGCTTTCGATTAGTATTTCTTTATGACATTGGTATGTAAAATGCAGATTTTGAGATTTTTTGCTGTTGTGTAAAAATGGCAATAAATCAGCTCATTACAGAACATTGGTATGGTAGCCATTCCTCAAATGCAAGGACAAAGAGCATAAGAACTCACTCTGTCTGTTGCTCCTGCCCAGAGAACCAGCAGAACTGGGTCTGCTGGACTGCTGTGGGCTTGATGAGGAGAATGTAGGTGCAGGTGCTGAGGCTGGGGTCAAAGGTCGGGGTCTATGGGGACTTGTTCCATCATTGTCGGGGGTCCGGGGAATTTTTGGCCGACTAGCAAAACCAGGAATCTGATCGCTAAAAAGATAATGTTTGAGATTAAAAATCTTCATGAAAACCCCACAACACATGCAAAAATGCAAAGGTAGAAGGTAGATATGTAGTTGTTCTGAAAACAATGGTACACATGCAAGGTTGTGTGCATAGGTTAATGTAATGCACATTTTAGCCTCGACTTTGCGTTTTTATGCATGCGACAAAATTGCCATGTCATATATAGAGTTTTTGCCTTAAATTGTTCTGGATAAAGCAAAACCACAACCCAATCCATCCATCCCTTCATCCATCACCCACCACGGAGGTCCAGAACCTATAGCAGAAGTTCATTCTAAGCCATTATTATAAAAAGCAGCTCTGCTCAGTGCAGGTTATGATTGGATGACACAGACACGTATGAGTCACTATGCAGTAGTTTCCACAAACAGTCACTGTAGCAGCATGTATGCAGATAGAGCTTGGAGATACAGTATGTAGACTGATTTAATGAGACACGAGACAGAAGTGCTAATAAGCAGTATTTAGCAGCTTTCATTTCTGCGGTTGGGGCTACAGAGGTTCCTTCAATTTTCCGAGTCAGAATTCTGAAATTGGGGTAGGGATCTGCCAGTCGCGATAGACAACAAATCAATTAATTGCACAATAATTAAAATGTGGTCGATAATTTTTCTGACCACGATAATTTTCATTTGCATGCTTGTTTGTTTTCCTCGTGTCTCTCTCTACCAAATGGGAATATCGGCTCTTTTTAGCAAACCGGCTCATTTGGCACAGCTCACCAAGAAGAGCCAACTGTTTTTTTTGAAAACCCGCCCTTCTCTTCGTTTAACCTAATGCTGATTCATGTGACCTGATTTGAATGTGTTAAAAAGAAGAATGCTGTCTCATGGGCAACCGTGTTCCGTGTCACAATAATCCTTAATGTTTAGGCAGCTCATAAACATTAAAATAGTGTCATTCACGAACGACTAGTAATGAGGCATAAACTGTCGTGTCAGTGGGCTCTTTGCACGTCAGCTTCTGCGTTTATAGAAATGCGGCTTGCTCATTTCCGGTATGGGAAAAATGGCGTTGGTTTATGTATACGTGCCGTTTACAAAACTTGCCCAAACTTGGGAGTTCAACGACACACGCTTTTGTAAATCCTTCTCCAAAGTACCAACGAGTAAATTAGAGAAAGGCTATAAGATGTTTGCCTTGTCTTACATACATGGATACGAAGGGGAGTCTTATTCGTTCAACTTTGTTGCTGGCGTTAGCTATAGCTCACGCTAATAGACGCTACTCCCGAACAGTGATAGTGTATGAAGTGAAGTGTAGTTTTCTATCTCTATCCCTGAAAAACCTATCCGACTCGGCAAGAAGTCAGTCAGTGAAAATATTCAAAAAGGAATAAAAAACATGGGAACGGTAGAAGATTTTTTGAAATTTGACGGGAACGGGACTGGTTTTGAAAATCTGGCAGTAAATCGGACGGGAAAGAAAACCCTCCAACAGGAATAGGACGGGACGGGAACTGAAAACCATTCCCGTGCGTGTCCCTAAATCGGGAGCATTCCATTTTAAATTCTTGATTAGGAACTTGGACATTTCAACTCCCAGTTGAAATGGAACGCAACAGTAGCCTATGCATTAATCTACCCTTGCCAAGAACGACAAAACAGAACTGGGGAATAAGCCTGGAAGGAGCTCACACTGAAGGAGATTAGTGATGGGTCGTTCTTGAACGATTCGTTCATTTTGAACGAATCTTTAATGTGACTCGGGAAGAACGAGTCGTCTCGTGGGAATGATTCGTTCAGTC
>JABFDZ020000037.1:10716854-10728321 GCA_019775955.2 Pollimyrus isidori
CGCAAACCGAGCCGAACTGAACCGTACCGTGCCGTGCCGAACTGAGTCGTACCACGCAGTGGAAAAGCGCCATTAGACGTATCTTGTGCTTGTCCCTTCATTCAGTTATAGCCTCTGTTAGTTCTCCATGGCCCGTCTCTGCTGTCCTCCAGCAGTCCAAAGACATGTAGTCAAGCAGAAAAGTATTTTTAATTTGCCTGCTAGTAGTGTGACTGTGTTCCCTGCAACAGACATTGTGGAAGTTCTGAACATCCATCATAATTATCTTAATTAGGAATCGCCACACAAATTGCAGTGTTTAAGCAGATACTGTTTGGTGGCATGCTCTGTGTGTAATGCTTGCTTGTTTAAGTTTGATGTTACCCTATTGAATGTACTTGGAAGACCCTAATCTGTTTGATTTTGAAAATTGATCCAACAATTTTCTTTGAAGAAAATTAACACTTAAATTTCAGGCTCTACCAAAATCCTGTTCCCCAAAACCCTGCCCATATAATCTCGCAAAATCATTTCCTTTGAATAATCCCTAGGTTCATGGAAGATACAGACACATATGAGCCAAAACATTATAACCTTATGAAGCTAATACTTCTAAAACGAGTGCATGGTGAGATGGTAAGCAGATGGTAAATGCTGAGAACTCCTATCCAACATGCTGGAACATTATTGACTTCATGTGGAGGTGGTTATAATGTTTTAGCTCGTCTGATAAAATTTTCCATGAACCTGGAGTCTGTCCCAGGAAGCACATGGCATCCAATCCATTGCGAGGTACAGACACCTTTTGGACAAGTGCAAGTGCTAGGAGTGAAGGAGAAAATCACAGTACCCAGGGGAAGCACACATGCATGATAATGCAGAGCTGGGGGCTGAACTACAACACCCAGGACCAGAGATGTGTGGCCACAGTGCCTCATAAGCCTCCACTTGCTTACTGACAGTAATGGGCGGTAGTGCCACTACATGTAGCGAAGCTATCAGTTTAACTACATTTTCAGGTAGCTTGCCTGTAGCGTCGCTGATTTCTGAATCAAATAACTTTCCGTTAGTTATGTTATTTTTTTAATCAAGTAGCGACGTAGTGTCCACAAAAGGTACAATTTCCAGGACATGTCTGAGAAAAGCAGAAGTTTCCTCTACAGCATGATTTTGAAACGCGACAATCAGACAGGATAAAAGCACATTCACGGGCGACTTTCTACACTGTTCTACTGCCTGTCGATCTAGGGTTGCCAACGGTCCCGAATTGTCCGGGACGAATCAAAATGACCCATATTTTGGGACGTCCCTGACAATCTGGGACGGTTGGCAACCCTAATCGAAACAGGCATGCATATGGCAATGGAACTAGCAGAGCGACCGAGAGTCACACACACACATACACACGCGCGCACACACTCACATACAGCACAAAAGGACGAAGGAGGGAGAGACAGGAGGAGAACAAGAGGAGCAGTCCACTGACATCATGCTGTGGCCTTATCTGCAAAAATATATGACACTTGTTGAATCGACAGAGAAAAAATATGTGTTTAAATGTGTGATTTGCAATCCCAAGACCAAACTGTTGTCAACGTCTAACACCAACCCGAGAACCCACATTCAGGTGATGCTTTCATTTCCGTACTGTACGTAGTAGACTAAAATGAAATGTGTATGTGAAAAATACCCAACAGTTTGACTTAAAGTGTTAGAAATTAGCGAAAGAAAGGGAATAACATCATGTAACTAATGTAAACCCATGCTGGGATGCGTTTCCCAAAACCATAGTTGCTAACTATGTCAGTATCTTGCATGGTTCGAACTATGTAAGTACAAAGCAGGTGTTTTCCAAAACCATAGTTCAAACTACATTGCGAACTTGCGTAGTACGATGCATCGTTAATGCTAACTTCCGTCGTTGTTTGGGAAATGCACCCCTGACTACCAGGGGGAAACTAGCCTACGAATGTGGTGGAACTAGCCTGCCTATAATAGGCTTTGCCCCCTCTTTGGTCAAAGTGTTTTTAAAGCTTAGGCTACATGTAGTTTATATCATTGTGAAATTAGATAAGTATATGTGTTTCAAGCAGTAGGCTCCTGTTATTTAGATATTCAGAGTGATGTTCATGACCTTAGGTCAGGGGTCTCCAGCTTTAATTTTTAAATACAACACAGGGGTCCCAGGAAGTGCATCCTGTGAAAGACTGTTTAGCGTAGGAAAGGATATTTCATACCAAAGAGAAACTTCCTTTCTGATGCCACTTTTGAAAAATTTCTCTTGTGCCGTGTAAACAAACACTTGTTAGAGCAATAAGAGCCCAGCCATGCACCATTAGCTCTCTCCCCCTTTTTTGTTTTATTCCCAGCAGTAAGCTTTTATTTATGTTTCAATGCTTCACATAACGCAATGTCTACACTGTCAAAATGTTTTAACCAGTGTATCTGACTGTCATTTTGCACTGATCTGGCATTAGGCTGGTACAGTGTGAAGTAGCTTCTGATGTAGTTACGATACTTTTGCCATATTTGTGTAACTTAACTATATTTCTATGGCTGGTAGCTTTTTTGTAGTGAAGCTTAATTTATTGTTGAGTAACTGATAGCTTAGCTCACTATGTTTTACAAGTAGCTTGCCCAACACTGCTTGCTGACTGCCCCGTTCAAATTTTATCAAGTGCAATGCAATGCAATTTTATTTATATAGCGCATTATCACAGCATTACATTGTCTCAATGCGCTTTACACTTCTGCCATGCAAAAGACCTCCCGATGAGTAAGCCAAACGCAACGGCGGCAAGGAAAAACTCCCTAGGAGGAAGAAACCTTGGGAGGAACCAGACCCAAAGGGGGAGCCCATCCTCCTGGGGCCGGCAGAATAGTCAAACGGAACAAGATGGTATAACCAAGTTAAAACAGGGGTTGAAACTGCAGTCTCTATGTAGGGGCAGACCGGTGCTGGCATGGGGTGCTTGATGGCAGGATCCGTGGTGGCATAGCAGCTGGGAAGGAAGGAGAGGCATCGCATGAGTCAATGGCAGGCAGGCAGGAGGGTAGTTGCCGGAAGTCGAGGCAGTAGTCCAGCAGGCAGCAGAGGCGTAAATTCTTTGGTCTCATGGGTCTCCAGGCAGCGCACCCCAGAAGAGGTGTGGGGGAAGTAAAAGATTGGTATGTCCCCGTTCCCAGCCACTGCACTCGTTCAGTAGCGAGCTTCTGTTTTGCCTGTCTTCTGACATCATTATACGGTTTTTGGGCACTACATGGATGATCTGGTGATGCCAAAAAATGAGTACTCACTTGCTGCTACCTCATCCCACACCTGCTTCACTTCAAAAGGCTGGTGGAACAGTGGCGCTCTCGTAGATGATGTCCACATTGTGCACGAGCACGTCTGTTTCCTCAAGCAAAAAGCAATCTGGCTTGCCGGGCAAATGTGGCATTGTAAAAGCAGTTCGCCATAGATTATGCACTGCTGGCATTTAAAGATGAAGTGACATACCATTCCAATTGCTTTGTTGCATGTTATGCCCAAAACATGTCTCTGAATAATTAAGAGTTAGGTCAACCTTTTTTCCCCGTATGCTGGTGCAAAGTCTGATTTTTCTACCGTTAAAATAACAAAAAGGAGAGTAAAGCGGAGTCAATCTCCTGCAATATAACGAAGCAGTGAAAACCAAGAAGAGGAAATTGTAAGGTAAGAAAGGAGTAGGTGTTTGTTCTGGGGACAGAGGAAACAGAGCTCACACATTAAACCACTGTAGATAAACAAATAACATTATTACACTATATTGAAGCTTTTTAGTGTTCAAAAAATAATCTTGCCATGGGTGCAGTTACCTGTATATATGGTAGTCATATAGGTGCAGAGTATTTATAGCTGTCAAATACAGGTACAGGTACATTTACCCTGACATTTATTTTTTGTGGTTTGAGTGAAACCCTTCAAATGTGAACCATTGTCACCTCTTGAACGCTGAAAAATACATTTAAAAAAACATTAAAGGGTCATTTTTGACAATGAAAAATGCTGTCATGAGGAAATGATGTCATTGGTCATGAGTGTATAATTAGAGGCAGCCTGCAGACCATGTCTGTTTACTAATTGTTGCTGTATTTCCAGTAACTCATCATCCAGGTCAGGATTGCACTTATCCACCGCCTACATTGGCAATCACACAAGTTTGAACTCCATAAATCTCCTGACATCTCAGTACAACTTTGGGTTTAGGGGTTAAGGGAGAAAACCTCAGCATCTAGAAAACTCCTTTAAAAGTCTTCTTTAATCAGTAAAATAGATGGATTAATAGCAATATATACAACAAACTATGCTATATCTGGTGCTATAGAAACATCCTAATTGTTAAAATTAAGCATCTTCTCGGAATATTTGAAAATATGGCATTTTAGTTATGTATGAATATCCATAGACCTGATTAAAGCATCTTTCATTGCTCTTTGTGGTGTTTGTTGGACTAGGTTAGGGTTCAAAGATAACATGTATTATTGTAAATGTCTCAATTTTCAGACTCTAACAGTTGCCAAAGTTTGCAATGTATTAGCTTATGCTGGATTGTATTCGTAAATAGGAAGTGATTATGGACAAATCAATTCTTTTTTTTCCTCCACACTTTGGGAAGTGCAATGAAATTAATCTGTAGCGAATTGATAAAACAATATATAGTGGCTGCTTCAGATTAATCAGCTGCTCCAAAGCCGAAGGGCGCTCAGCAGTATCACAAAATGAGAGCAGAAAGATATTCTTACAAATGGTTTTTCCCATAGTCAGGGGTCAGCATCACCCCTTTTAATAAATAATGCCATTAAAAAAGGGCAGTCAGGCCATCCCTTTATTGCTCATTATTTACTTTGCCTACAGTCAAGAGGTACAGATGCAATGAGATAGCAATAAGGGATATACAGGGGGACTGTGCCACAGGGGTACTGGTCCCAGTTGATTGGCCTCCGGAATGCCCCCTCCTCTGTCACTCATCAACTCAAAACCTACCATAGGCTAATGATGAGGTTGGCCCTGTATGAATTTGCAGCACAAATTTAGAAATATTAAGTTAAATATTAAATTACATTTGCCAGTATATAAGACTAGACAATAAATACTAGTACTAGTATATCTGAAGTGTGCTGTGATGGAGTGGTGTTTTGTACAGGGTGTTTCCCTGTTTCATGACTTTCAATAGATGGAATCCAAGCTGAGCGTGATTCTGCACAGGACAAGCAGCAATGCAGGGGGCAGCATGTGGTTAGGGGGCAGCGTGTAGCTCAGTGCGCTAAGCCTGTGTACCTGTAACCATGAGGTTGCCGGTTCAAACTCAGCCTCAGCACATCTGTGGGTCCTTGAGCAAGGCCCTTAACCCCCAGCTCCCTGGGCATCGCTACAGGTGGCTGCCCTTCGTGGACAACGTACTCCACAAAGAGCAAGTTGAGGGAGGCATAAAGACAATTTCCCCATGGGGATCAATAAAGTACCAATTATTATTATTATTAGGTGTTTTATCACAGATATCCAACACATTCCTGGGCCAAAAAGAGAGGCGCTTGCATTTCACATTGCAATGTTGCATTTAACCAATCACAGTCTTTATTGTATGACATCAACACATTGGTCCATTTTTTTATCATTTTGCAACACGAGGTTCAAGGTGAATGGCTCAGCAAGCTAAGCTTCAGGAGCTGTGATTTGAAGGTCGCTGGCTCGAGCCTGGCCACGGCAGAGCAGTCTCATGTCTGTGAGCCCTTGAGCAAGGTCCTTAACCTCCAACTTATTGTTATTATTATTGTCATCAATCAAGGCATGTTCCTATATTGCTTCATATAGCCTTTGCTGGTTCATATGTTTTATATCTATGACATGTCCTTTAACAAGGCATACACAATTAAATTGATACCTTACAAATCTGTGCAGCTTGCTGCTTAACAGAAAACACTGACTGTAATTAATGTGGTGATGTCATACAATGAAGACTGTGATTGGTTAAAGAAGTAAAATGCAAGCCTCTCCCTTGGTAAACCAAGTTCAACTTGAACTTGAAGGAAAATCAGGATGGCATTTCACCATTATTACACTACAGCCATGCATTAAATATCATCCATCCATCCATTTTCCAAACCGCTTATCCTACTGGGTCGTGGGGGGTCCGGAGGCTATCCCGGAAGCAATGGGCACGAGGCAAGGAACAACCCTGGATGGGGGGCCAGTCCATCACAGGGCACACTCACACACCAGTCACGCACACATGCACACCTACAGGCAATTTGGCAACTCCAATCAGCATGTTTTTGGACTGTGGGGGAAACCGGAGTACCCAGAGGAAACCCCACGACGACACAGGGAGAACATGCAAACTCCACACACATGAAACCAGGCGGAGACCAGAACCCAGGTCCCAGAGGTGTGAGGCAACAGCGCTAACCACTGGACCACCATGCCGCCCCCTAAATATAATGCTTGAGTGTTTATTTTTTTCAAAACTTATTGCACAGATGTGTAACCATATGTATGAGGCCTTGCCCCCAGGTAATGTTATACTTATGAAGTAGTGCCTAGATGTAAGGCCAGCCAGGGTGATGCCCAGCCTGTAAATCCTCCAGATGTATGACCTTTTCATCTGAGCATCCATGTATGATTATGGGATATCAATCAGAAATAGAACAGTTCTCTCTTACTTCAGTTCACTGACCGATAAATAACCCATTATATTAAAGATGAGGACTTCACAAAAGTGACATATTTTCACAAATTGTCTCAGATCCCTGTGCTTGTTTCACAGACAGCTCTGTTGTGTCTCTCCAGGCACCCATCCATAAATAATCCTGTACTTTTCCTCAAAAGTCTGTTTCTGAGCATCTCTTCTGTCTTTCTGGCTCATTTGATTGGAATTCATTTTTATCCATCCCTCACAGGAGGATTTTTCAGTCTTGTCTCAAGCAGGATATTTTTGACAGGAAGTCACTTTGAAGGATGTTGTGACATGAGAGAAACAGAGAACCAAAAGACTTTTCCTGCTCAAGAGCATAACAGCACTTGTATTTCCTGCATGTGCAAGGCTGTTGCTTCTGATGGATGATGGCATCTGTGTAATGCCTTTGCTGAAAAAAACAACACGTATGCCCCCCAAACATAATTCAGAGAAAAGTGATACTTACAGTATATTCAACACCAGCCATATTTTGATTTAAAAATATTAAATACATAGCAAGATAGTCTAGGTGAAAAGAAATGTAAAGGCAATTTATTTTCTTGATTATTATACTGAAATAGCAGGTATCCAAAGTGTAGCTGTTGACCAATCTTGCCAAAATTGCACTTTATTAATTAAACAAAGGGGGAAAAAAAAACTTTGCCTCGCAGACCTAGAAGAGAAACATGATTAAAGGCTAACAGAGATACTCTGCCACTGTGCAGAAACTATTTCAACTAAATTATTTATCTGTGGGAACAGCCCTCATAAAATATGGGAGCATTTTGACTTTCTGAGTAAAGTGGTCTTTCTGCAGGCACAAAAAATGTTCACGTGTGTAACAATCTTTCCAAAGGCGTCCCATGAAGTATTCATTACACTGCACTTCTGCTTCCTCAAAGGCAAGGAGGAAAATGGTAAAGAAAAGCAGGGAGTCATTTACCTATTACACCCTAACAACTAGGATGGATACCAAAAGAAATGAGAGGTGCCTGTTTAATCCTGCTACTATCTATCTATCCATCCATCCATCCATCCATCCTCATTGGAGTGCTGTCCAACTGGTGTAGAACTACAGAATACTTTGATGAATATTTTTGTGAACATTGTATTTTGACAGTTCAGGCTACATAATCATGAACTATGAACATAATTTTGTCATTTACAGGTAAGTGAAGTTTTTCCCATGCCTTTTAGGGGATTTTGCGTCATTCTCACCTTTTACATATAACTAATCTACCAATCAGCATTGCACCAATTGCTACACATACATATACTGTACCTGTCATACTAGACTACTGTGTAATACAATATAACATTCATGAAGCTCCCTTTACAACAAAGAAGCACAATGCACAATCATCAGACAAGGCAGGAATCACATTTCTGAATGTGATGAGACTTATACTTTCCATGTCCTCAATCACAGGTTCAGTGGAATTAGTAATCCTTTTGCGATCATATGATTTGTTTTGTTTTCGGTTGTCTGATAACAACACTTCACCTGCAGACTGGATTGGTACATGCATAACCTACGAATGTGCTTATTAAACTACGCTATGATTGACCTAAAAGTTTATACCCTTCTCTTTGTTAGTAGTTTTCTTTCTGGGCACCTCCTAGCAAATGATGCACAAGACGATGGGTAATTGGAATCATGTGTGATAGTCTTTCTGGGTATTTCTCTGAGAATTTCTAGCTAAAAACACACTGTCTTTCACTTACGGTTTACCTTAATGAGCATAGCTGCCAGTGTTATAAAGTATCATTGTGCTGTTTATATACATAGAGCACTGAAGCAGGTGACTCTTTCAGTGGCTGATTTTCTGTCTGATGAAGATAATAAAAAAAGTAACAAAATAAAAAGTTCAGAATATTTACCCTGAAAAATTGAACTGCATGATGAACACAGCTGACTTTTGATGATTTTAAAATAAAAATGTGTTAAAATAGGTATTTTAAATAATGTGAAATGCATTTCTGCACACATTTGTTTATGCAGGGTTTTAGTGTGTCTTAATCACTATGCCTTTGTTAAGAAATCATTTGGGAGTATTTACATGTGAAATTTTAATTGTTTATCAGCCACGAATGTGTGACGATCCGGGGTGCGTGCAGGGAAAACAAAGGCGCTGACAGGCAGGATTGCCAAACAAACGGGGGTTTATTCGCACAGCACATAGACACAACACGTTTATGCCGCGTCTGCCGGAACAGACGCTGGCGCAGACTTAAATATGTAAAACAAAGCACACGACTGGCGAGCGGCAACGCCACACAGGTGCAAACACTGGGGTAATCACAGGAGGTAGCAAGGTGGGCGTGGCACACGAAAGGCTGGAACAGGAAGGACGACTCAGTATGTCACAGAATGAAGCTTCTTTCTTGAATTGACTGTAAAATTTCCTGGATCCATACTTTCTCCACCAAAAATAAAAAAACACCACTTAGTTGACTTCCATGCTTGGGATTTTATGGGCAAGGAAGATGAAGGTCTTAATGGATATAGAATTCACACAGTTGCAGAGAATCAGCCAACACAGTGCCCAGGTCTTGGTGTGCCACTTCGAAGTTTTGGATCTTGTTTCTGAAATATAACACAAAGACCAAATTTCTTAATCTCACTGCAGTTATTGGTGCATTGTAACAACATGGCAGTGTAAAGAAACATCTGCTTCAACTAAATCAGTAATGAATACTAATACTGCTACAACGTAAATTGCAAAAGGCAGTCTAATAAAACTGGTACTAAACGCAAATTACAACAGGTAAAATAAAATATATTGCAGGTATAATAGTACTGTCATTCTTGAGTGAAATTATCAACCTCAATAACCTCTCAGTGTCGGCCCCTGCAGCCTCTCCCAGCTTCAAAGAGAAACCTTTTTTGTTGAACTGGTTACTTTCTGTGTTTCTATCATGACTGTTTCCTGAATGCGATAGATATTTTTCTCAGCATTGTTTTGCACTGGGCTTTGCTTTGAATCATTAAACCTGCCAACTTGGCTCTGGGATCTTGAAACTGTATCATTGCAGCTACATTCCGTATATATCTCTTGCATATTCCTTATGTAACTTATTGTTCTGTATTGGATTTAATGTGTTTTACCTTTTTCCTCTGTGAGGCCCTTGGTAGCCATTAAGATAACAGAAATGGGTAAATTGGCAAATATGTGTTGCTTATGGATGTGATATTTATTAGGACAGTGATGTCTTCATTATACAGCTAGTCATTTCTTCATATACCAAACTGAATAAAAATGTGACCTGGATTGTTAGTTTATCCCACCAGAGCTTTAGACATGACAAAAAGTAGAACTACCCACACACACACACTCACACACACACACACACAATTATATGTACATCTCTGGATAGCTCCTTGGTGTTTTTGTGTTTCTGTCTGCACTGCATCAATCCTGTTCCTGAAGAGTTAAATCCTATTCCCATTCCCCCTTAATGCATGTGATTCTGGCGTGTTAAGATTCCAAGTCGCTTTACTGCTGCTGTTTGCTCTCCATCTTTGAAGTCTGCATTCATTATCCTGATGGTTGCACTTGAAACCTTCATTATTTCATCATGATTGCATTTGGTTCACCAGTGCTGTGCAGAAGCAGAAGCCTCTGCCCCACTCCCAGTTTGGATTAAATGTGCCACTTATATCAAAAACAAGTGTATGAAGCTTTAGAATGGCTTTTTATTGATCCTCCTCCCCTTTAGAATTTCAGAGAAAACAGGGGTGGAAAATGAGAGAAGATGTGATCTTTGAGTGAAATGGTATCTGAACCTTGCTATGCTCTTACAATAAAATTTGATTGGCTGCTAAGGGGTGACCTAAAACTCCCCTCCAAATATTTTGAACTCTTTAATTAAAATAAGGATGCAATGCATAACTATCTCTATCATCTATTTTAGCACTTTTGAAGTACCCACAACCCCCCTGGGTACTGATATAAACAAACAGGAATGGTAAATAATAGAAAAGAACAGGATTACTGACTATGTTATAATAGTTACATTCTACTTGCCCATATCCAATTCTCTGCTTATGCTGCCTTTTTTGTGGTATTCATATGTCATATTATTCCTGCTTGTAACATATTTACTTGTATCCACTCCCCATGGACGAGTGCTAAAAAGCCATGAAAAATGTATTGCACCGTAAGGCTGTGGTCAGGCCCCAGAGATGGAAACCGTGTAAAGTCATTCATCAAAGCAGGAAAGCTTGCCGTCCTCCCTGGAAGCTCTCTGTCTATGTGAGCAGGCTGAGCAATAAATCCCGTTCTGCTTTCAGAACATATTCCTGTGCTTCTGCTATCTCTGTATGTGTTTTTTGGTTTCTACTGACTAATGGGTTCAGAATATGAACTATGACCTGGGTGAAAAGCAAGGTGAAGAGGCCAAATATACACAAATCACAATGATGACATCACTGGTAACCATTCTCATATGTTTTGTTATGTTGTGCCATAATCGATGGTCTACTACGTAACTTCATTGTTTAATGCAACACAAAAACCTAAGAAAACAAAAGAGACCACGAGGGATCTGATGAAAGGCAGGCGAGCAACAGGAGAACTAACCAAGACTGAACTAAACACGTGGAAACGCAGAGTAATTGAAAAAACTCAGAACTATATTTTTCCCCCTCCACTGCCCCGCCTCTGCGGAGAACTGCTTTATTTCTACTTAAATATTTATTTATTTTTATTTACTTCCTCAACTGAAGGAGGGGGGGGGGGGGGGGGGTGGAGGGGGGGGGGGGATGTGGGGGGGGGGATGGTGGGGTCGTC
>JABFDZ020000037.1:10736880-10748111 GCA_019775955.2 Pollimyrus isidori
ATGTTTGTATATGTATGGTCAGGTTGATGGCCTGTAATTTCGCTGGTACTTGTGACTAGTGACAAGGTGTATTGCAATATCAGCAATAAAGGGTTTTCTCTCTCAGAAGTTTGTCCTTGTGGTTGCCCTTTGCACCCTGAGATTTGAAGCTAAATTTAGCTCGTTCAAGAAAATTGTCCAACACCAAACTTTATCTGAAGCAAACCTTTTTGGAAAAGCTATACTGCTATTCTCCTTCAGGGCAATTATAAGGCAAAGGAGGGCGTTGCTGGGATGAAAATAAGGCCCATCCTCAGTAGGTAATGTGTGGACTTAAGTTTGGAGGTCTTTACTCCCATACTTTAATTTGAAATGCTTACCCATACAGATTGTGCAGCAGGTTTCATTTGAATATGATTGACATCTGTGATTTTGATTTTGAGAAAGATATACATTTGTCACACATGTCACACACAAAAATATAAATTTGGGAATTTATAGATTTAAAGGTAAAAATATATCCATAATTGATCTGATATTTATTTTTGTAGTTAAGTGTGATATACCACGTAAAGCAATTCTTTTTATTTTGATTTTTCCCCAGTAGACAACTAAAGCTTCTTTTCAAAGGCAAGGAATTTGTTTCTTAGAATTACAGATATTTATTTCTGCATTTAGTCATTGGAAATCTCTACTAGTCTGCAGAGCAGATGTCCTCTTAAAAGATCTAAAGCACTTCCACCTTCTAACACATGAGGACAGAAGCGACAAAGGTTAAATCCCATGCAGGACATGCAGTGCATTCTAGTATGCACAGAAATACAATACAGAACCTTTTGCGTTATTAAGAAATAAACTATGAGTATTGTGGGTATGCATGGGCTGAAGGGATAGCTGGATCTGTAAGATGGTAGGATGCAAAGTAATATCACAAGGGTCATTGTACTATTTATCCTACAGCCCTGTGCAAATTTGTTATGACACAATCAATATTTCCATGGGCTAAATATGAACCATCTGTGATCAGCTGGAGTCCATGGAAAAAGGCAGAGAGAAGTCTTGGGGATTCTGACGTTTCTATTCTGCCTGTGAGAAGCTGCTCTCATTCATTTAACAGAAACATCAGCTATATTTTATTTTAGCAGCTGATCAGTTCTTTCTGTGTGGTCTTTGTGTTCCTGGCTGTCTGCATCTGAGCTGAGGTAACCTTGTGCCATAGGTCTGCTCCCCAAATATGACCCTTCTTGCATACAATTACTAACACTGAATAAGAACAGCAGCTCATGTCTCACAGCATAATGTAGGGCATCTTTAGATGTCATGGCAGTGTTGGTTGTTCAGTGAAACACCTAGTTAAAAAATGATAGGGCAATTAGTCACTGGGAATCTTCAAAGAAACAGACCACCTAGGGAGGTCATCACCCATGTGTCAGCTGAAGACCTCCTCCAAGAAAGAGAAGTGTACATTAAGTCATGTGTGGTCACCGGAGGAACCGGAGGGGAACCCGGTGGCGACCGGTGACCCGGTGCCGGAGAGCCCGCAGGCAGCCACCGGACAACGGCCAGGGGCTGCACGGGCACGCCAGGGGGCGCGACGGGAGGGACCCGGACCCTCCTTTGGTGCCCCCTTCCGGGCCACGGAGAGGCGGGGACCCCATTGGGCTCCACCTTTCTGGGGCACTGGCGGTTGAGCCAGGTGTCCTCCTGGGTCCGGGGAATCCAGCAACCGGATCCCCGAAGGGTCCCACTCGAGCTCCTCCTCCTCCGTCAGGACAGGTGCAGCGATGGTGTTGTCCGAGACCTCCTTGGGGACGTATTGTTCTGGGCTAGATGGGTCCCGGGCCGCTGTGGTTGCAGCTTCGGGTTGAGCATGAACAGGCGGGGCCACGGGTCCAACAGGAACAAGCAAGGCCGCAGGCTGGGCAGGAACAAGCAGGGCCGCGGGCAGTTCCAGAGCGGGCCATAACTCTCCCCCAAAGCCACGCACTCCGGATGTGCCCCAGGAGAGGCGTGGCGTGGCCGCCTCAGGCGGGGAAGCTGCAGGCGGAGGCGCAGGCGTGGCGGCCTCAGGTGGGGCAGCTGCTGGCGCACTGCCCCTTTAAAAGCCCTTGGGATCCATGGGATCACGTCGCTAACCAGGCTGATCCACTTCCTGGCGATGCGAGCTGGCCGACAGGAGTACGCCTCCAATGGCGGCTTCTGCACATCCCGGAGGCATTCCCAGCTGGCAGCGGCATTAGCCTATGCGATCGCGGAACTCCCACGCTTCCCGTAGTCTTCCCTGGCAGGGCTGAGCAAGCAGGCGCCCAAACTAATGCTTGCCGCCCCCTGGCTCTGCGCGACGAACTCGGCCCTTCTCTCGTCAACAAGGTGGAGTAGGTGGCGAAGGAGCTTTCGCACCCGGGTCAGAGGATATTGCTGACCAGCCGGGCGTTCCTCTGAAAAGAGGTCGACACCTCAGCTGGCCAGCTCCAAGGCTGTGGGGACCCAACATACCTCCGGCTGGTACCTCCAGTGCAAGAAGTCCTGCAGCAGACTGAGCCGCTCGAACTCGGTCTGCTGCTCCGTGCTTTTCGAGAGGCGCGGCATTCTGTTGTGATTTGCGTTGGTAGTGAGCAGCGAAAGGAGGGAGTCCACTCAGGAACACGGGAAAATGGGGTTTTATTCCGGAGGACACCAACTTAAACAACTTCAATGCCGCGTCTGCCGGAATAGACGCAGACTTACATGACACAAGACAGGTATACGGCGTTACAAAACAGGTAGGGACAATCGGAGAAAACAAGAGGTAATGAGATGGGCGTGGCACACACGAGGATCGGATGGAGTGGGACGTAACATAAAGTATATACTTGTATTTTCCCTACTATTGGGTATGTAGCCTGGCATTACTCAGTCTACGAATGGGTAATGCATATGATGTATTATTCGTATGTGGCTGGATTAATTAAGTCATAGCCTAAGTGTACTGTTTTTTTAGAGCAGGGAATACCAACTTGTTCTCTATGCGCAACCTAGTTTGATTCCTCATATAGTGGCACAGTGTTAAAGAATAGGTGATTGGGACTGTCCATCATTCGATTAGACTACTGATTGGGAGAGGAAAAAAAATGCGGGAGTGGAAGCGGAAAAAAAAGGAGACCCACGCTGCACGCAAGTTTTTTCGCACGATTCAAGGAACGAGATAAAAGGAACAAAGTTTTGTTCCAATCGTTCCCATTTGTAATATCGGGGAGATTTTTTGTTTTAGTGAGAATCTAAGTTCCACGGTGCTATTACGCTTAGATATAGCACATCCTTTCATATTTTAGTCAGAGCTGAGTTTAAGTTTAGAAAATTCGCCGCTTCGTTCCATGGCTAGGAGCTATGCAGTATTAGCATTTCGCCAATATTTTTGTTAATCCTTATTCTCTGAGGTGGAGCAACCTAAGCAGTGCCACTCAGATAGCGACTCTGGGTACCGCGAGACGCTGGAGGTTCCTCTGAGTTGCCAACATAGAGACCATTTCGCCAAGATAGCACCCCCAAGTCCCTTGGACAAGGTGGTTGTCATCTGGCAACGCGGAACAATGAGACCAGTGGAAGGAGTAAAAAAGGGACATGAGTACACGAGACTGTTCTAAGGGTAATACAGCTAAGTGCGCCATTGCATCACCTCAGGCCTGCAATGGAGTTTCTTTGATTGTTTGGTTAATTTACTTTCTTAACCTACTGTTTAATTTGGGAACTATAATTTGTCTTAATTATTATGTGTAGTTGTAAAAGGCTTTATTTGGTGAGCTGTGTCACAATTATTGTTTGAAGAGGACTCTACTGCTGTGTTGACATATGTTGTAGCCTGTCGCATAAAGGAAGATCTGTCCTTTTTTTTTTTCTTTTCCTGTTTGTGATTATTCATTGCCAGAGAAGAATGGTTGAGATATTTATTATTTTGTAAAATAAAGCCTTTGGTGTTCCGGTTTAAACAACGTCTGTTGTAGGGTCTCTGTAGACAGGCTTAATAAGGGGGCTTATAACGGTGATAGCCAAAGAACCCAGGTCAGCCCATTACGTTGAAGTACGTAGAGAAGGGTTACAGGTAGTTTTCCAGGACTTTGTTGTTGAGAGAGAGAGAGATGCAGTTGATTGAGCTAGAGAACAGCCCTGATAGATCACAGTGAGTGAATGACTGAAATTATGTATAAATAACAGGGTGAGTCAGTATGGAAGCCCATTTCCGCCACTAAAAAAAAAAGCTTTCCATAACTCAAAATTTTGACTTAGTTTCTCGAAATTTGTAATTTGAGTCTGAGTTGAGTTGCAAGTCCATGACTTGAGTAAACTATCAATCCTATAAGTTTCACGAGTACAATCTTAACTTTACATTACAAATCGTAATTTAAACGTTCATAATTGAGATTACGGATTTTAGTCACACATTTATGCACTACATTTACAAATCACTAGTTATGTAGGACCAACGGGTATGATTATCTTTATATTACCTCTCTTCCTGAAGTCATGTGATTTCCATCCCACAGTGGAAATCCTCCCAGTAGAGGTCGAGAAGGGTTCTGCAGATTTCTTTTTAGAATCCATCATCCATTGGCCATGTAACTTTCTCGATGTGACTAGTGATTTGTCAATGTTGTACTGAAATTACAAATGCATAAAATTTATGAGGATTGTAAAATGAGGATTGTACTCGAGAATTATGATTACTTTAGATGCACATTTATCTAGCTATGTCTACGAATCAATTGCACAGGTCAATTTACATATATACAAAAATAATTTTGGATTTGAAATTCAGTTTTTACGTACAATTTGGATTTCAGACATAAATTCATCTCCATAGTATTTGTTTATAAAAAGCATGAGCAAACTTCCCAGCAAGAATTGGTTATAGGATTCTAACCTACAATGGTGGACATATGAGACTACAGTGCTAACCACTGAGCCACATTGGTTTGTGTTAGAAGGAGTTTAAGTTTTCAGTGAACTTCATTTTTACTGCTTATAATGAAGAATATATGTCCTAAACTTAAATAATCACAGGCATACAGTCCAGTATGTATTTGAAAGCATAAGTATTTGAAATTGACATGTCCTACAAAAATACGACCTTGAACTGCATCTATATATTCAAATTTCTATTCAGTCTGAATCTTGTGTAGTAGAATGCACGTTGTGTGCATTTCCTTTTGAATTCAGTGACTAACAAGGATTAATCACTCCACTTGGTTGTGCATGTAAAATATTATGCTATACATTGTGATTAAACATAAACAAATTTGGCCAAGTATGCGGTCTAGCCTTGACAAAAAGCAAATGACAAAAGAAGTAAATAAATTCTTTTATGCTCCAGTCTAGGTTGGATCCCAACAGAAAGGAAAGGAAAACATAGGATAGAGACAAACACGGAACAGGAACATGGGAAACAAAGGGATCTTTTTTATAGTTTTTAAAAATATTTATTGACAGACACGTTTACAATTACGAGGTGCAACAAACTTTGGGAGTGACCCAGGCCAAAACAACAACCAAAACAGCTAACAAACACAACCCAAAGTAAGCTAACTAAATGTAGCGAAAAACAAGAGGAAACGAAATGACAAAGACTAAGTCCCTAACTCCCTAACCAAAACAACAGTAATCACCAAGTTTGCATAAGCAAAAATTAGCCACTCCTTATGCACCAAACATACATATACTGCAAACACACAGTTCAAAACACAGTATCCGAAGGGGCAAACAAAGAGAGTAGTCAAGAGCTAAGCAACAGTTCAAAAAACAGAAGAAAAACCAACCCAAGTCAAAGGTACAAAAGGGGTGAAGCAGAAAGTCAGAAACCAGGAAAGCAAAGCAGTCATACACAAGAGTCAATCAGAAAACAGCAAACCAATACAGCAGACCAAAAGACAGAGCTTGAGCGAGAGCTCCTGCAGGTGGTGATCAGCAGGCTTTTCTCTTCATCACAGGAACTCAGTGCCAGGTGAGAGGGTGAAAGAGGCAGGGCTGGGAATTGGGAGGTGGGCTAAAGCAACTGGCAAGTGGAGCTTGGGGCAGAAGACTGAAGTGTCTTGTAGACATATCCAAAACACTTACGGCACATAACAATTATTATAAAAAACCTGTTAGCAGAGCCATCTTAATGAGGTACAACAAATAACTGAATAATAAAATATGAAATGTCCTACCTGTCTTGATTGTCAGTTGTGTGCCAACCTGGCTATTCAAACACACCTTAATTTTGATGGAAAGACAATCTACAAATGAGAGCAATCATCCCAGCAGCTCACACCAACCCAACAGAGGCTGCTACCATTTTATGGGCAGTGGTAGAATCCAGCTGTACTTTACAAAACATTCTACATCCGCTAAGCAATAAGTCAGCCTGGATATACTGGATAGACTTATCCACCGAAAGCCATGGCACATAATGTAACAATCCGTTAGAGACTACATGACATCCCTGGGACATTGTGAAGTACTGTATACAGAGGTTTCTCTAACATTTCAGCTCCATCTGTGGCAAGCTGTAATGCTTATATAACATTTATTTAAAGGTAAGGCTGCATAAAATAGAAACACAGGAGCAAGTCTAGCAAGCAAGAAATTGGTTTTAGTGATTTTGGATGTAGGTAAAATTGACTTTGGCGGAGCGAGTTCTTGCAGACGCTCTCCAAAGGTCCAACTCAAAGAGAAGCTTGAGGATGTACACAACTATTCAAGCAACTAAAAGCATTTCTACCTGATTTAACCCAGACTTGTTCTGGGATACAAATCAGAGCATGCTTATTTGTAACTAGTATTGGAGAAGCAATGGTGTCTTTAATCTTTATGCAAATTACAGGAGAGGGTGTGGATGTTTTTGTGGGGGTGAGAGAGGAGTGAGAAAGGGGAGAAAGGAGTGAGATAGAGCAGATGCTATGCGATGTCTGTTATGTGTTTTCCTGTTGGTTTGGCCTTTCTTAGAGCTGATACATTGTTAGTAAACCATCAAACCTATTCTGCAGTGAACAGATCCCTTTGTCACCTGGATCTACAACCTATCCAAACAGACACAGATCTTACAAGGACCGAAGAGGGGGGGGAAGAGAGGAGGTGAACTTTAAAAACAAAACAGGGGACAGTGAAGTACTGCTTAGAGAGAAAATACTATTTGACAGAAAATGGAAAGACCATCAAGATTTCATGATATGAACAAAGACTAACATATATGTTGTTATAAAATGGTCATCATCATCAATATACTGTATAGTTAAATTTTGCTGTTTTATACAAAAGTCTATTGGTGATCATGGTGGCCCACCTTGGATTCTCCAGTACAGTACTTTGCTATAAACACCTGCAGCTGTACACTTGTATGAACTGTGCATACCCTCAGCATTTATGCTAGTATTTGGTGATGGTTACATGTTTTTTTGGCCTATAGTTCTGTCTGAAAGATAAATGTAACTTGAAGAGCAGGGCTGTATAATAATGGGTAAAATATGAATGACATTTTTTTTTCCACTCAGAATCAAGATTGTGATTTTCAGTTACGATTTTTGACCAATATATTGCTCTATTTATTATTACTATACATTACATATTGTCTTTATGTTGTTGGAAGAAACAATATGTAGAGATACAGGATATATCAGTTAATATTTCCTTCCGATGTTTAAACTTTATCAGTATTCAAAGTTAGCAGCAGTGGACCTCAGGGGCGTAGGAACTGGATTAATTAATCCTCCAGGAAATAGATCTTTGTATTTAAATTATTAAGTTGTGTCCATCACAGTATCAAACACTCCCCTACACGACTGCCAGAGATAAAGACACAACTGCTAAAAAAACAAGGAAAATTAATTGATAATAGAACGAGGGATTTTGTCATACCGTTCACCTGCCCGTGATTTGTTTATAATTGATAATTACATCGGGTCTATAGAGTGATCTTTAGTTTTCTACAGGTTCAAAAAAGATGTGTGGCTGTGAGCGTAAGCTGAGACAGAATCATGCAGGTGCCCTTACATACTATCAGCCCATATGGCTTTATTCTACAGCCAGGAAGCATCCAGAAATGACCATCCAAGTCTGCATAACATGTCTGAACTGTGCAGAACATGGAGCAGAACATTAAAAACTGCTGTTTTTATGCAGCATATCCTACTGAAATGGGAAACAATGAACTGAACAGCAGAAGGAAGTAAGTGACACTAAACTTTAAAACTTTAAAATTTATTAAATTTTATACTACAAAATCTGTATATGCAAATTGATAAAAGTATGCATTACAATTCATAACATATAACGAATAAAATATATCAAATGCAAATGAACGCACACTATAATTTCTAAACATTCACGTAATAATCTGAAAATAATCTGTCCAGCAGTTCAATGATGATTGTCACACTGCTATTCTAACTGGATTGGAGCTTTCAGTCATTCTGATGAGCTAACATCTCTTCCCACATGTCAGGTCAGGTTTGTTGGTGGCAAAGAGAGGCACCATGCAATGACAGCAAATCTAGACATACAAGTCATGTGCCATCATTAAGAAATGCACTACTGCACAACAGGGTGGCATGGTTTCACAGTGGTTAGCAGTGCTGCCTTACAGAAAGTGGTGAGAGAAAGAGGAGAGCATTCAGGCATCTCTGTGAACTGAAGTCCGCTGAATTTATTACTCCAAAAGACTCCATTATCATCCATCCTGATGAAAGAGATTATTGAACAGTCTTTAAAATAAGACATTACATTAGAATCCAATACACCAGTAATGGTTTTAAATGGTTGTTTCACGTAAGCTTCTCATTTTTAACCCCAAGAAAAAGAAAGAAACAACAATTTGGCAGAAGTCAAGTTTGGGGATTCCTTATTTGTTCATGTGACAGAAGTAAAAGTTTAGCATTTAGACTTAGCATCACTGACTTCAGAGAAATGGTTAAGCTTGCATCACAGGCACAGCAGAGGTGGAATTCAAACTCAGAGCCAGCATACCATCCTGTTTCAAGAAATCAATTTCAATTACATGTTATTTTAAAATGCATTAATATGTACAGTAAGTATACTGTGCAATAACTCATGCATGTAGGTTCAAGAAGGTGTGTCTGTGAAACTTCGGTTTCTAAGAAATTTTAATTGTGTTGTCTGGACAATTAGTGGGCATTATAACATTGACTGATTAATTATGATTTTAAGAGCTGTACTGATATGAAAACTGACTGACAACCAGACAATATAGGCTATGATGGAAGCTGCTTGCAAAAGTTTATTTCAATTTAGCACATTGCCTTAAAACGACAGGTGGCTCTGGCATTGTATTCTGTTGACTGAAATTAATTCCCATACTATGTCTACACCATATTTCACTGGGGTTTTCAGGTCAGAGCGAACATGTATCTGGGAGACATATCAGAAAACAAACCAATACTCTGATATTCCACTGGAGTATTTCTCTGCAGTGTTTTGAACATAGGTGCATTATTTTTTGCAGCCTTTTATTTAGGGTTTGTTTGTGTGTATAATTACCAAATGTTTAAAAATTCTTTCCAAAAATAAGTTAACACATATCCAGCAGAAAATTACAGCAATTGTCATACTAATGTGTAACATGTTTATCTTTTTCAGATTGAGGCTTGAACCACCAGCAACTCATCTTGGGCTTTCTTTGAAGATGTTTTGGTCCCAAGCACCCTCAGTCTATACTCACACAGTGGTATTCACATAATTCAAGTGTATATGTAGCAATTAATATTTATGGTAAAAAAAAAACTCAGTATCTGGTTTCATTAAATAAAATTCCCATTTTAAATAGTTAAAGTGTAGTGGTATCAAGAACTGCATATTAAAATTATAATTTTATGATTATATTAGTCTTATATATAGTCAGTGGCTACTTTATTGGGTACACCTGCTTGCTAATGTAAATAACCAGATCTTCCAAACATACACCACGCATGTGATCAAGAGGTTCAGTCACTGGCTAAGCATCAGAATGGTGTGGTAGTTTGCAGCACATAGGGTGGTTTCTGCATCACAGCTCCCTTTTTGGGTTTTTCCACACACCGCAGTGTCTAGGATTTACAGAGAATGGTGCCATAAAAAACATCTAGTTAGTGGCAGGAAAACAACAGCTGCTGCAGGCCATCTGTAACAGATCACCTGTCCAGGCTCCATTGGGGTGGATAGACTTATCTCGGCAGCATGAACCCTATGAAAAGCTTGGTCACATGAGATATAAGCTGTCAACAAATAAACACCTCAATATATGTCACAAGCATCACATGACATCCATATCATCAACTGAAGTATTCCACCAATAATTATCATATACCTCTGGAAGGGCAATCATACGCATCAAATCGAATAGCCTTTTGTTGTCAATTCACTATATGTCCATAACATACAGGGAATCAAAATGCTGTTTCTCTCACCTCTTCATAGTGCAATATAAAAGTATAAACATATAAGATAAATACCATCTGTACAATATGTCAAAGTTGGTAGTGCAAAAACAGCAAAAGACCAGTAACAAGACAGTTACCAGCAGAAGTAGTAATGAGACTTTATGGTAGCAGCTACAGTTGGGTACATGATGGAACAGGAGCCACCCAGAGCATACAGTGGCGCAAAAAAGTATTTAGTCAGCCACCAATTGTGCAAGTTCTCCCACTTAAAAAGATGAGGGAGACCTGTAATTTTCATCATAGGAATACCTCACCTATAAAGAGACAAAATGAGAAAAAAAATCCAGAAAATCACATTGTCACACAGTGATGATCGGGATCATTGTCATGCTGAAAGACCCAGCCACGTTTCATCTTCAATGGCCTTGCTGATGGAAGGAGGTTTTCACTCACAAATCTGATGATACGTGGCTCCATTGATTATTTCCTTTTCATGGCTCAGTCGTCCTGGTCCCTTTGCAGAAAAACAGCCCCAAAGCATGATGTTTCCACCTCCATGCTTCACAGTAGGTATGGTGTTCTTTGGATGCAACTCAGCGTTCTGGCTCCTTCAAACACAATGAGTAGAGTTTTTACCAAAAAGTTCTATTTTGGTTTCATCTGACATTCTCCCACTCCTCTTCTGGATCATCCAAATGCTCTCTGGAAAACTTCAGACGGGCCTGGACATGTACTGGCTTAAGCAGGGGGACACATCTGGCACTGCAGGATTTGAGTCCTTGGCGGCATAGTGTGCACTTCATATTGCACTCATCTAACTGTTAGCACTGACTATAGTTCCCCCTACTTTGACTAATCACATATTTTATT
>JABFDZ020000037.1:10764685-10775869 GCA_019775955.2 Pollimyrus isidori
CCCAACCCCCCCCCCCCCCCCCCCCCCCCACACCCCCCCCCCCCCCCCCCCCCCGCCCGGGGGGGGGGGCCCCCCCCCCCCCCCCACTCCTCCCATTTACGTCACTCCACATCTCACTGTCATTGCCCATGTGAGCATTGAAGTCCCCTAGCAGAACAAGAGTGTCCCCAGGAGGAGCGCTCTCCAACACCCCTTCCAAGGATTACAAGAAGGGTGGATATTCTGAACTGCGGTTTGACGCATAAGCGCAAACAACAATCAGGACCCATCACCTCACCCACAGATGAAGGTAGGCTACCTTCTCGTCCACCGCAGTAAACCCTAAAGTACAGGCACCCAGCCAGCTTGCCGCCTCTCCCCGTGAGCAACTCCAGAGTGCAAGAGGGTCCAACCCTCCTCAAGGAATCCAGAGCCCAATCCGCGCTTCGAGGTGTACCCGACTTTATCTAGTTGGAACTTCACAACCTCATGCACGAGCTGAAGCTCCTTCCCTGCCAGAGAGGTGACATTCCAAGTCCCTAGAGCTAGCCATCCCTGGTCCCTGCCTTTGGCCACCACCTAGCTCACACAGCACCTGACCCCTTTGGCCCCTCCTACACATGGTCAGCCCATTGGAGGAAGGACCCACATGCCTTCTTCGGGCTGTGCTCAACCAGGCCCCATGGGTACAGGCCTGGCCACCTAGCGCTGGCCATCGAGTCTCACCCCCAGGCCTGGTCCTGATGGGTGGGGGCTCCTGTTGACCCACGTCTGGGTGAGGGAAAATGTGAATCAATGTTATTTCTCATCATAAGGGGTCTAATGAGCCGCACTTTGTCTGGTTCCTCATGCAGGACGTATTTGCCTTGGGTGACCCTACCAGAGGCAAAAAGCCCGGGGAAACTTCTCCTGGGATCACTGGAACATGAAAAAGGTTCAGGTTTAAGTATAAAAAATGTGTAGGGAATCTCAAAGAATTATTCTAAAAAACCAAGGGAAAACTCAGCAGGATGTTGGTAACAATCCAGAGAGAAAGAGACCCCCAGATGTGGTTTTTAATAAGACTGTTTGTTCCTCAGTCTACTCTGTTTGCTGCCTACAATTGGGCAGATATTTCAAACAAACATCCATATATCATATCTTTGTGTATAAATAAAAACTGATTCATGAAGGTTAATATCTGTCTATTCCTGGAAAAGAAGTTTGGAAAACGGATGGATACATATACATTATATTATTCTTATACTGATTTTAATAAGAAGTAACAATATTACAAAGTCATTGTCATCCATTCATAAATCACCTGTATAATGCCGGGACAAGTGAGGCCTGGAGTTGCTCCCAGGAAGCAGAAAGCCACAGCTTGTACCAGTAGGGAGTCTCAGAATGTTATCGTATAACATAATAGATTGTCTAACAGAACATTCTCAGCCTATTTTAACTTTTTCTGATAGATCTCTACACACATTTCAGCTTTTCACTCAGTTTTGCAATATTTGAAAAGTTTATGTTTTGAAGAAATGCTTTTTTTCTGTTTTCTAAAACCTGTTTCCATTTATTTATTGTGGGAGAGGCACTGCTCAGTAAAACCCTGATTAGGATAATCTGCTAAACAAATCCTTAACACTAACAGATTAGAAAGCTACCATGTAAGAACACTCTGGAATGTCCTGGTTCTTCACTAGCTGTAATAGTGTCCAGGTCCATTTTCACTCAGCCATCTCTGAGTACACTACGTCACAATGTTTCCATAGATAATTATTCAGTATCATTTTCATCTTATGAAATAACAAATGAGCTGTCACATGTGTGCCTAACACCAACATTCAACATCTAGGAAATCTTTGAAAGAGTCATAAATCTACTTTTATTACAGTTATATCAGATAGAAATGTGACAGAATCCAGTTTCCAGCTTCTATGTGCAATTTCACTTTAGTAGCAAAACAGATGGGGTGCCTGAGTGGGTTTGTCATGGAATTTTATTGGCGGAAAGGCTTGTCATTTTCCTCCAGATAACCCTATATTGAAAATAACCAGGAGCTTTTCAGTATGTTTATATGTGTTCCTCCACTGTTGATTTGTACATTTGTGGTCTTAACTGGCCTTTTATGAAATGAATTACTTCCATTAATCACATCCTTCTACAGTCTTGTGATGCTTGCAGTGGCAGACAAGCACAGTCATTACTAATTTCTGCCTGTGGACACACGGTTTTGACCATTTCCCTTTTTCTTCATCTAGTCTTAACTATCATAATCTTTGACAATAATCATAAAGCAGTGAGTAAATGTTACCTTGTTTCATTGTAGTTTTGGTCCAGTCTTTGTAATGTCCCTGCATTCATTAGTCGCCATGGCCAAGTAATTAACATCCAGAACAAACTGTTCCACTAACCTGCTTAAGTCAACTCACACTAAGCATGTGGTTAGAGTGCAAAACTCTGGTAATATTCATTTCAATTTACCAAATAGGGAAAATACATGTTATTTTTCTCAAAATTCTGTACAGGATAGAGTGCACTCGCTTTAATGGCAAAAAACATAAGGTATGGGAAAAGAATTGCCCTGATTCAATCTTTTCAGTATGGATGAAAACCTATATTTTCTTGTAAATGCTAATAACTAATGGGTATTCTAAAAGAACTTATATAGATTTTTCTTTTCAATCAGCTGGCAAGCTGAGATCCCCCATTTTAACGTGACATTAGTCAATAATTACCCTGCATTGTTTCTTTTCACCGTGCAAATAAGCATAATGGAGACAGAGAGTTATATACACACTGTGTCCCTCTGCTGTCAGTGCCAAAGGGGAAGGTCTTACGCCAATTCCTTCCTAGGCCTCTTCTTACTTGTTGAATTTTCCAAGCAGACAAAAACATCATTGACTTTTCCTCAAAGACCATAAACACATTTTTTCATAACATGGGTTTCTGAAAGTACTTGTTGTGGGTAAACCCATGGGGCATTAGCAAAGCTGAAGAGAAAACGGAAAGCAGAATAAAGAATAAACTGCACAATTACCAGGTATCATAGACGCAGAACTAGCAAGCCTACACTATGTACAGCACCACCATTACTCCATATGGTGGAAAAAGACAGTATGTTGGTATCTTTTCTTTGAACTCGGTCAGTGTTAGACCTTCAGCGTCACCATAGAAATAGATGTAAGAAAAGTCCTACATCACCAGTTATCACTGATCACCAAAAGGATGTATCATAAAAGAGGCCATATGTTAGCATCCATAGTCGAGTTTCATGCTGTGTTGACAATTGCTAACAGATAGGTGTCACACTCAGCAGTCCAATTAGAGGAAGATCAGTGGCTTCACCTGGTCCAGCATAACAAGCTGATACTTTCCACTTCCAGTGTAAAGTATTGTTGCCTCCAGATGTGCTTTACTGAGTAATCTACTTACCCTGTCTTTCATTTTTCTTTGCCTGCTCCCATCCTTCCTGCCTGCCTGTTATGCCCTGCGTTCCTGCCCCTCGTTGTGTGTGTATTCATAGAACTGACTTTGCCAGCTTATAACCTCTTCTGTCACATGACTCCGACTTCGTCTTTTGCCTGCCGTCTCTGTTTTTGTTTGCCTAAGCACCTTGGTCTTCTGCCAATTGGTCTCCTATCCTCTCTGAGCATTGTGTCTGACATTAGGAAGCAAAGGCAGCAGAAAAGGCCCTTCATACATTTACTGCACCCTGGGTGGTGACCAGGGGAGTTTCTAGCTGTTGAAAGTATCAGTGGCTAAGTCAAGTTTTCCTGGCTCGGGCCTAAAATCTACAGGGCTGTAGCCCCAAAGGATCTGACCTAATGACGCTCATGGTGGTGACCACCCCCCCAGCACAGTCCACAACAAGGAGAAACACAGACATTGACTAAAACCATGCTAAGCGGCTATTCTTGATACAAATCAAACATTTTACGCAGTTCTATTGATTTTATACAACCATTAATATCTTTGGTTGTGTGGCACTTTCCCAAATAAATATACTTTTTTTTTTTGTTCAATGAACTGCAATCATTAATTGTGGAAATGTAAGTGCCACAGTAAGTATAAACCATTGCCCACTTGGTATCCAGTCAAAGTATCAATAAAGATTCAACAATGTGTTCTTCATCATCCTGTTTTTATACATGATTTAGTTCCTTCAACTGTTTACTGTTCCATGAAAGCCATCTATTAAAAGGTCAAAAATAAGATTTTCCAAGCTAGAAAATACACCTTTATGACCTTTGTTAATGCCCTTCGAAATCCTACTGGCTGAAGTTTTTTTTTCCCTTTTTCCACACAGAGAAATTAAATACTGTAATAGTTAGTAATGAGTAGCAGTGTGATCCCAACTAGGTTAGGAAGAGATATCTCTGTCTCTGGTGATTCAGTTTCACACCGTATTGACTTTGCTCTGTCCTGTTTTTAAACAATGTTTTCAGCTGCTACAGGCCTCTGGCTTTGGTCTGGGTTTATGCACTGCTAGAATAGATGGGTGTCTTTCACAGATTGAGTGCTCGATCTGGAACCTGGATTCCTTTATATCATTTATATTTACAGTAACATATTTAGTAGATACCTTTGTCTAAAGTGATATATAAGTGTGCCAAATGGCACAGTACAAACAAATGTGATGTCTAGGAGTTGACTAGTCATAAGTGCAGCTAGGCTGAGTTTCCAGTGAATGCCATGTATTGGAGCAGGAGCTACCGATATCTATCAGATAATAATGAAGCATTAAAGAGGGCAACATATTACACTCAATAAATCTTCTTTTTTTTTTTTACTTGTGGCAGCATTTGAGATTCAGCTGAGAACAAGAATTTAGAAAGAACAATAACAAGAAATCCAGGTACTTATGTACGAAAAACACATTTATCAATCCCCACGTGTATCAGGGAGCTAATTTCACTTAAAAGCCTTCAAGTTGGATGCATATCACTTCCAGCAGCTATGGCAGACATCCAAAGGAATGAGGTTTAAATTGTGAAATTTTAATATTTTATTTTGTACCACTGACGATTGGTACCCACACCCAAGCCAAAAGTACAAGATGTGCAAGCTTTTTCAGAGAGAAATGTTTTTCTAACAAAATGGGTACATTACTTTGTTTAACAGTACCTTTAGAAAAAACATTAGAAAAAAAACACTTAAATTGTGTATTTTACTTTACAGAAGTACAAAAAGCATTTTCAAAACACCTAACGCTTGTCTATAGCCTGTTAAAAAAAACATAGTCTCAGCCAACATATTGTTTTATACACAACTTACACATACAATATAACTTTTGGCAAAAGAATACATCTATACATGTAGAAACACTCATAGATGTTTATGTTTAACAAAACTAGTCTATGTGCCTTATGACTTTACATTGTTTAATAGCTTTATCAATTAAAGTATTTCTTGTTAAGCGAGTGTCATGAATCAGGTCACCGTCAGCAACATACGACACAACAAACCACTGGCAAGCTACATAGATGCCTCCTCCATTTGCTCCACATCCCTGTGTCCCGCCTGTCTCTGGAGTGTGTTTTTAAAACAGATGGTTTTTTTCAATGTTTTTAAATCATTGATTCTACCACTTCACAAGAATATGTCGCTGGAAAAACTGAGAATCCCCCTATGATAGACCCCAAATCAACCCAAAATTGGTAAGTAGCCAAGGGTGAAAATGGAGGCTATAACTACTGTCTTGTGAACACAGCCATCTGCTATATGAACTTGTTGTGTCGAGATTAGAGCAGTGATTCTCAACCCATAGCTTTGACCCATGGCAAGTTCTAAACTGGAAGCATTTGAAAACCAGCAAGCTCCTATGCTGATCCATGATCAGATTTCTCAGCTATTAGAATGTTTCATGGGAGAACACTTTGATACATTGTAAACTAGTCAGTGTACAGCTTGTAAAGTGGTGTAAATTTGCTGTCTCCAAATAACTAAACACATAGCCATTAATGTCTAAACCACTGGCAACAAAAGTGTGTTCACCTCTAGTGAAAATGTCCAAATTATGCCCAAAGTGTCATTTTCTGTGGCGGCCATTATTTTCCAGCATTGCCTTAATTCTCTTAGGCATGGAGTTCACAAGACCTTCACAACTTGCCACAGGAATCCTCTTCCAATCCATGACAACGCGGAGCTGGTGGATGTTAAACACCTTGCGCTCCACTATCTTCCATTTGAGGATGCCCCACAGATGCTCAATAGGGTTTAGGTCTGGAGACATGTTTAGCCAGTCCAGCACCTTTACCCTCAGTTTCTTTAGCAAGGCAGTGGTGTTCTTGGAGGTGTATCTGGGGTCGTTATGTTGGAATATTGCCTTGCGGCCCAGTTTCCAAAGGGAAGGGATCATTTTCTGCTTCAGTATGTCACAGTACAATGAACTGTAGCCCCCCAGTGCCAGCAGCACTCATGCGGCCCCATTTTCAAAAGACCTCTGGATATTACACTGAGCATGTGCACTGAACTTCTTTGGTGGACCATGGTGAGGCTTGTTCTGAGTGGAACCTGTCCTCTTAAACCGCTGTATGGTCTTGGCCACTGTGCTGCAGCTCAGTTTCAGGGTGTTGGCAATCTTCTTATAGCCTAGGCCGTGTAGAGCAACAATTCTTTTTTTTTAGATCCCCAGAGTTATTTGCCATGAGCTGCCATGTTGGACTTCCAGTGACCAGTATGAGTGAGTGTAAGAGTGATAACACAAAGTTTAACACACCTGCTCCCCATTCACATCTGAGACCCGGTAACACTAACGAGTCCCATGACACCATGGAGGGAAAATGGCTAATTGGGCACAATTTAGACATTTTCACTAGAGGTGAACTCACTTTTGTTGCCAGCGGTTTAGACATTAATGGCTGTGTCTTTAGTACTTTTGAGGGGACAGTAAATTTACACTGTTATACAAGCTGTACACTGACTACATTACATTGTATCAAAGTGTCATATCTTCATTGTTGTCCTATAAAATGGTATAATGAAATATTCACAAAAATGTAAGGGGCATACTCACTTTTGTGAGATACTGTAAATGGGTCTTGGGTCTGCTTAGCACAAACCTAATGAACAATCAAACAATCCAAGAAGCCAAACCCCAGATGCTTAATTTAATGCACAGATGCTTAATTTAAATATGTACTTGATATATGGTTATGACCAAGCTGGCATGGTAAAAATTGGGTTGTGGTACAAAAAGGTTGAGAACCCTGGATTAGAGAGTGTGGGAGATGTATGGACTGGATGGGTAGCAGGTGACAGGGGTGTCTGGGGAATACAGTGCTGTCATTTCCAGCAGCCTCCATTCCAGTTTGTAAATGGCTCTGTTTTTACCTCTGAAATAAATAGTGAAACAGCCAGGGAGAAAGATGTGAAAGAAACGGTGCCATTTACTTGTTTAATGATTCAATTGTGTTACTGTACAAAGTGTACATGCATATTAACATTCAAAGGAACAAAAATACTGCTGAGTTCTATGACATTTACATCCATACATTTTCTGACCACTTAGGAAATGAAATTATCCAAAAAAAATACAGTAGCTGCCTCGTTCCTTTAGGCCAGCACTGATGTCTTCTTCCTCCTTCCCATGGAAATGATAATGCAGGAGGGACAGTATCAAGTCTGGTCATGGATTAGAATACCAGCAGTGAGTTATCTCCTAGAGAAAGACAGGAAACAATGCCCATAGGCAAGGGTACTTCTTTTAGGCAAAGACGTATTAGGAGTTAGCTGGGGACAATCTGTAGAATGAAGCAAATATGATGGGGAGCTGCTGGCAGCAAAGCATTCTCATGCAAGGCCACCAGTTCTGACAAGTGCTACTGCTAATTGTTTCACAAGTACATTGGTTACGCAGACTAAGCTACCTGCAGCTCCCTGTTACCTGTCTAGCTGAAGTTTGTCCTTATTGCTAGCAACCTGCATGTACTTTTTCCTCAGGGAAGCCATGGAATGCTGTCTTGCAGCCTGAAATGGACAGGAAGTTTGCTGTTTACCCACTGCTCTGTGAACACCAGGGGTCCTTTTTGCAGCGACAGTTTCCTGTTCAACTTCACAGGCTTCCTGTTCCAAGGACAGCTTCTGGAAAAAGGCATTGCCATCCCTTTTCCCTGTCTTCCTACATATGACTGCATTTTCAAGGTTTGTTTAGTTCTGTTGTTTAAAAAATATAAAAATCAATTTTCACTTGGTTACGCTGAGACCCAGTTCCACAGTTGTCAACACCAACTGTAAGCTGTATCTATATGTAGAATGAACGCACATGCTGGGAATCTTAATTACAGGGCTACAGGAAATTTAATATAAAACTAAACAAAAGGGCACATCTTATTAACCCACTTGCATACATGCTGCCGTCACTGTCCTTCTATACAGTGTAAAAAAAAATTTACCGGTAATTTTACAGAAAATAACCATTTTTTACAGTAGTTTCTCTTTTTTAAAAGCTGTCTGCAAAACTCTGTAAAATTACAGACATTATCCCTGAATTAATAAACCAACCTTTATTTTATGCATAACTCCAATAATGAAAAATTACCAAAGTACAAAGGGTCAGAACTGTTACGAGTCGGGGTGCATGCAGGGCGAACACACAGGAGATCCAGGCCAACGTGACGGGAAACAAGGGTTTATTCCAACACACACCGACATGGAAACGTTAATGCCGCGTCTGCCGGAACTGAAGTACACTGAACAAGGCACAGGACTGGCGAGCGACTTCCCCTCACACGTGAACACAATCGGGTAATCACGGGAGGTAGCAAGGGGAGCGTGGCACACGAAAGGATGGAACTGGACGGACGACGCGGTACGTCACAAGAACAGCTCGGTCAGTATTGAACCAATTCTTTTCTTTTTTATTACCGTTTTTTGGCGACACACGATGCACAAAGACCTGTAGAAACATGCAGGTTTCATCATGTCAGAGTTCCATTTAAGACTGTGTACACAGCCATCTATTTTAAAAAAATAATAATAATTCTGGCCTCATTGATGTGCATATAGTCACACTCTGGGACCTTAAATTCTATAGAAGCAGCAAAGGTGTGCTTTTTCCACCTGTCTTATCTATTTTGGCTTTTTTTAAAAATAAATAATGATGGGTGGAATCTATGTTTTTGTTCACTTGTGGTTAGATATATTTTAGAACCTGGTAAGTGCCAGATGATTTTTATCATGTCCAGATATATATTAGGTGAGACCAGAGGTGGAGATTTCAAGTCCAGAGAGTACAAATCCAGACCAAGATTTTGTTTCAACCATCCATAAAAAGTCTCAATCATCAATCACAGAGAACTCAACCTCTGGGTGAGACCCATCTCTTCACCTCAAAATAGAAACACTTTGTACTGTTGTTTTTTTAAATCCTTTGAGTCCTAGTTAACCTTTTCTTTTTAATGTTAAATTTTATTGATCTTTTCTCTCTCCCACCCCAACCCTCCTTGATGCACTAAGGATCCAGTGGAAAACTGCCAGATTAGAAGAGGATGACTATATGGGGTACAACATACTGTCACCTTTCATGATTTTACTGTATGTTTGGTCAGGAGGGCTCACAACATTAAAAAAAAAAATTGCAAGCTACACTTCTGCAACATTGTCCCGGATTTGTATTGCATTTTAGTGGTCCAACTGACAGGGAAGTAAGAAGCAAACTTTAAATTTTAAACTCTGAATAATGTTGCAGGAGGCATTTGCAGTGGAACCCTCCTAACCACTCCCACACTTGATCACCAGCTTAAAAACTATTCGTCTATAACATACTAAATGTAGTTTCTCAGTTTAGTATTGTACTGTAGGGCTAATTTTACAAAACTGAATCTTTGCATTGTATTTAGTTCCATGGGCATACTTGTATTGCACTTATAATTCTTTATGGTTTTATCAGTTTTGTTTTCTAAAATAAGTGTTAGTCTTAAGCTTATGTTAAAGGAAAACCAGCTTTTTGATTTGCTCATTTGCAGTCATCCCCAGAGTTACATAAGAGGGTGCATATGCATCACTTTTCTCTTTTTGCAATGCCCAGTCTGACACCATTTGCCTAGCATAATTCACTAGAAATGGATGTCATCCTTTTTTGTAGGCTATAGCTAGACATCTACTCCCAGTGAATTACGCTAAACTAGATTAACAGTGTCAGACTGGCCATTGCAAGCACAGCAAAGAGAAAGGTATGCACCCTCTTATCTAATTCTGAAGTTGACTGCAAATTGGCTATTAAAAAAACATGGAATTTTCCTTTAAAACTTTGCTTAATATAAGTTTTTTCACTTAATTTGAATTACGATGTTTTACTTTAAAGCTCCTTGGTGGCCAGGCCCCGGAGGTGGATGAGATCCGCCCGGAGTTCCTAAAGGCTCTGGATGCTGTGGGGCTGTCCTGGATGACATGCATCTGCAGCATCGCTTGGACATAGGGGAGAGGGCCTCAGGACTGACAGACCGGGGTGGTGGTCCCCCTCTTTAAGAAAGGGGACCAGAGGGTGTGCTCCAAATATACGGGAATCACACTCCTCAGCCTCCCTGGTAAGGTCTATTCGGGGGTTCTGGAAAGGAGGGTCCGCCAGATTGTTGAACCTCGGATATAGGAGGAGGAGTGTGGTTTTTGCCCTGGCCATGGAACAGTGGACCAGCTCTATACTCTCCGCAGGGTTCTGGAGGGTTCATGGGAGTTTGCCCAACCAGTCTACATGTGTTTTGTGCTCTTGGAGAAGGCATTTGAACGTATCCCTCGGGGGGTCCTGTGGGGGGTGCTCCAGGAGTACGGGGTGCCGGGGTTCCTTTTAAGGGCTGTTCAGTCCCTGTATGACTGGTGGCAGAGTCTGGTCCACAGTGGTGGCAATAAATCGGATTTGTTTCCGGTGAGGGATGGACTCTGCCAGGGCTGCCCTTTGTCACTGATTCTTTTCATAGTTTTTATGGACAGGATTTCTAGGTGCATCCAGGGCGTTGAGGGTGTCAGGTTTGGTGACCTCAGGATTAGGTCTCTGCTGTTTGCAGATGATGTGATTCTGTTGGCTTCATCGGACCATGACCTTCAGCTCTCGCTGGGACAGTTTGCAGCCAAATGTTTAGCGGCTGGGATGAGAATCAGCACCTCCAAATCTGAGACCATGGTCCTCAGCCGGAAAAGGGTAGAATGATCTCTCCGGGTCGGGGATGGGGTCCTCCGCCAAGTGGAGGAGTTTAAGTACCTCGGGGTCTTGTTCACGAGTGAGGG
>JABFDZ020000037.1:10792971-10808691 GCA_019775955.2 Pollimyrus isidori
CATTATTATCAGTGTGCTAATAAATTTCATAACCTTTTTGCACCTGCTTTTGTTAAATTGGATTTCTTCTTAAACATCGTTTTTTTCCAAATTTGTTCTTGGCTTGCCAACACAACCCCATTCCGTTTGACTTCCCCTACGGAGATAGGGGGTGGTCGGACAGGGACAGTTTATGGAAGTTCAAAAGGTGTGAAATATCACTATTAGTACATGAAGTAAGAAAAAAAACAAATAATTTTTATTGCTTTATTTATTAATTAATCATTTGCTGCCTCTGGAGGGAACTTGATGATCTTTATCTAAGCTCTGTGTTTGATTAAGTAGTGCTAAATCCACAATACATTATAGAAAAACCTCAGCTAAACATGCCCAATACCGCCAGTCACTGAGGAGAGCACGCACCCTTTGTGAGTTTAATATGATTATTTTTCATGGATGTTCACGGTAGAGAACATCAGTAACTTACAACCATTTAGTACAAATACAGTGTCATCTATGACCAATATATGTATAACTGAGGTTGATGTGGTACAAAGCCTAACTAAGCTCAAAATAAATAAATTGCATGGCCCTGATGGCATCTTACCTATAGTTTTAAAAGAGATGAGGGATATTATGAGCCAACCATTAACATTACAATTTCAGAAATTTCACAACTACTGCTGTGGTATCTTCTGATTGGAAGCATGCTAATTTAACACCTATATTCAAAAAAGGGGATAGGAGAAATCCAGCAAACTATAGGCCAATCGGTTTAAACTTGCATTCCTGGAAAGGTAATGGAAGCTATAATCCAAGTGAAAATGGTATATTACCTAGATTCAAATAACATTCTGAGGAATAGCCAGATCCTGTTTAACTAATCTACTTGAGTTCTTTGAGGATTTCACAAGAGAAATTGATCACCAAAAAGCCTATGTTGTGATCTACTTTCCAAAATGCTATTGATGTTGTCCACCACAAATGCCTCATGCTTACGCTCAAAGATGCAGGGATTTTAGGAACTGCAGCAGTTTCGATTGAAAACTGGTTAACAGACAAAAAGCAGTGGGCAGTTATTAGAGACACAATGTCACAGTGGGCCTGTGTTCATAGTGGGGTACTGCAGGGTTCAATTTTAGGACCACTGTTGTTCCTAATATACATTAATGATATTGACACTAATATATACAGTAAACTGGTTAAATTAGCAAGAGGACACCAAGGTGGGTGGTGCAGCAGATACTGATCTAGCAGCAGAGAGGCTACAATGGGATTTTGATTTAATCTGCGACTGGGTTGATACCTGGCAGATGAAATTATACAATTCCTTGTTAATACCCTCATAGGATATTGTGTGCAGGTTTGGTTACCATGCCTTAAAAAGGACCTTGCTGCCTTGGAAAAGATTCAACGTAGGACTAAAAGAATGATTCCTGGTCTTAGACGAATGTCATGAGGATAGATTAGTTGAGCTGAATCTGTTCAACCTCACACAAAGGAGATTAAGGGGGGACATGATAGAGGTATATAAGATTCTAACAGGTCTTGATGCTGTTCTGCCAAATGGCTACTTTAATATTGGTTTAAATACTAGAACTTGTGACCATATAGGTGGAAATTAGCAGGAGAACATTTTAGACTGAATTTGAGAAAACACATCTTTATACACCGTGTAGTTAGAGTACTCAATAGTCTTCCTACTGGTGTAGTGCAAGCTAAAACCCTGGGTTCCTTTAAATCAGAGCTAGATAAGATTTTAACAACTCTAAACTATTAGTTAAGTTCTCCCCAAAAGAGCTTGATGAGCCAAATGGTCTCCTCTCGTTTGTAAATTTCTTATGTTCCTATGTTCTTATGCATGAGTCCCCACCACAACGTAAGGACAATATGTCTGCTTACAGGTAAGCACTCTGCTCTGTATGCAAAGGTGGAAGCCAGAGCAGCAGTCTCCAGCACAGCATCGTACACAATGTATCTCCATAAACAATAACAATGCAAACAATAACAGCAATGTGTACCACATAAATACCAGCCTACGTTTTAGCATATTCAATATCTTCATATTGAAATAAAGACATTATGTCCTCACATGTCTCTCATGTTAATGAAATTTGGGTTATATACATGTTTCAATTTAACATTTCCATTTAACTGTACTGGGCAGTGCTCTTGAAATCTGTACATTTTAAAATATTAAATACCTGTAAAAATACAATATGGTGGATTTCTACAGATTCAACCTCCTTGACATTTGATTTTTAAGATTTAAGTTTTTGGATTATTATTGATGAAAGGAGCTGTGTTGTAATTTTCCCATGAATAACATATGTCCGTAAATAGCAGGTTACGTTACCAATTGTATAAAATCAATGACTGTATCAAAAAACTGATCTTGAATCACTTATTTTGCTATAAAGATACATTTTCAAATGAAGAAAACAAGACTGTTTTAAAAAAAAATTACGAAGGGGGGAATTCTTGACAGGATATCGAACAATCAAAATTTGACATCCTTAAGGAGCTCTACAGCGTGCAGTGACAGTGTGCTCATCATGCTCTTTTATCAAGGGACACCCAGCAAGCATCCCAGTAAGCACCACTGCCGGAGAGCTGCCATTGGACTAATGAGAATATCACGCCATTATTCTAATCTCTGCCTTCAGCTAACACTGGCCAACATTATGACATATTCCTAAAGATTGACATCAAACATAAAATAATTATTTGAAATTAAACAGACTTGCGAATTGATATCAGACCACTGGCCAGCACAAGCATAGAATAAAGCCTAACATCCAGGTAAATGTAAACACACACACACACACACACACACACACAGACCATGTTAAGCCTCTCCATAGTCAGCCTGGTGATGGTTGAACTCGCACTGTAGTGACAGAATTAAGATTTATCATTTGTTGCCTACTGCAGGGAGCTTGATGGTGTTTATCTGAACTCTGTTTGATTAAATAGTGCTAAATCCACAGAACGTTATAGAAAAACATCAGCTAAGCATGCCCTGTACTATCAGTCACTGAGGAGAGCACGCAACCTTCGTGCATGAGTCCCCACCACAGGATAATATGTCTGCTTACAGGTAAGCACTCTGCTCTGTGTGCAAAGGTGGAAGCCAGAGCAGCAGTCTCCAGCACAGCATCGTATCGTACACAATGTATTTCCATAAACAATAACAATGCAAACAATAACAGCAATGTGTACCACATAAATACCAGTGCCTAAATTTTATCTTCAGATTGAAATTAAGGAAGATATGTCCTCACATGTCTCTCATTTGAATAAATTTCAGGTTATATACATGTTTCAATGCAACATTTCCGTTTAACTGTACTGGGTAATGGTCTTGAAATCTGTACATTTTAAAATATTGACTATCTAGTTTTATCTGAATCAGATTTTTTTCAGCCAAAGTAGATTTTTTTGCATGTTTGTGTTTATTGGTAGGTTCACAGAAAGCATTTGTTTCTTTAAAATATAAATCTGTATACATATATTTTACACTATTTACATTTTAATACATTCTTTTTTTCTTTTGCACAGCAAAGATTTAACAATAGTAACCCTTAAGACATTCAAAATGGATATTAAATTAATCAATAATCTGACACACAACAGAACAGTGCAATGCAAACAAAATAAGAATATAAAATGTGCAGTAGATCAACGAATCGGTAGAAAATACTTAAGGATATTATTTAAAGCATTTTGGCTTCTTTTGAAGCATGCTGGGATAAACAAACGTTCCGACTTAGCAGATCTTTCTCGATATTTGACTTTGTCTGACAATTTTCGGTGTAATTTTTAACGACTTGCAACATGCCCTTACTCATGTCGTTTAGACGAATAATCCCATATTATGGACAGGATAAACCTTTCCTATCAGGAGAGGCGACAGTTAGGGTATATGTGTGTGTGTGTGTGGGGGGGTTGTTCCTAATTTATCATCACAGGATCTCCTGCATTTTGTCCTCATCGATGCCGTTTGTAATATACCCATTCTCCTGCGTGATTTCTATTGAGGACTCGCTGCCCGTACTCTCTCCCGAAAGGAGGCGAGTCACTCGTAGGTCCGCTTTCAGTGTCTGCACGTCGTTTCCAATGCACATTTCACCCAGATCATCGATTATCCGGTAAAGCTCCTGCTTACTCCCATCCAAGCAACTGCTGTCGGAGTCAAGGATGTCCTCATACTCATAATGCATGGCCCTTTCCTCCTCTTCCTCCCCGAGTAAGTCCTCTGTGATAGAGCCAAGTTTCGGTGCGCTCCTGCTGCGCTCCACGGGCGGTTTATAATAGCACTGGCTATTCAGCAGCTTACGGAGCGGCACCAGGGGGATCGTGTGCTCCCCTATGATCTGTTGCTGCTGGTGCCTGGCATCGTCCCTTCGTTTAAGCCTCTTGAACTCCGCCAGAGCGGTGGCTGATGTCTGATACAGGAGCAGCGCCATGGCTTTCGCTTTCTCCGGCTTTGACACGAGTACGGCATGGCACCTCAACATCACCGCCTTGTGCTTCATCTCATGCCTGTAGATCCAAGCGAAAACCTTGGGCAGCCTCGTGTCGGCCACGCAATAAGTGATCCGATGCAATAAGTACAGATGTCCGGGTTTCCTCGCCTTTTCGTCATTGTGCACCATTCGGATGCCCTGCGAACTGATGGTCAGCTTCATCCTTGTCCCATTTTTACCCGTTTCACTTTTGCTCCAGATTTTACTGACAGCCACGTCCGTACACCCGTCTCCTTTGGACTGGATAGTGGTAGCGTTTCCCAGATAAAGCACCGTGTACGTGGGGTCCTCGCTGGTAATCTTGACCTTTTTCCTCTTTGATTTGAACATGCTACCAACCCTATTGAGCGCACTCTCTGGACAAGACCTAGCGAAAGATGTGAGCGCCGAGTAATTTAGACTCACGGCATAACTCTTCTGTTTCACCTGCTTGTCCTCTCTGATCAGATCGAATTTGTTTTTCTTCCACGGTAGCATGATTGTATCGCGTCCTGTAGGCTTACATAAATTCCCCAGCTGAGGTTAAATCCCTCAGGAATATCTTTTCTTTTTCTTTGTCATGTACCGGTTACAGCACCAGTTGCTACTTTGTGTACAGGTGTGTAATATTCAATTAATTCGCTTCCCTACAGAAGTTAATGCATCTCCTTCCCAACCACAATGCAAGAGCCTGAAGTGTAGAAATAGATAGGACGGGGCTTAAGTATTGACTGGGCGGAACCATTGCGTCGGCAGTGTACGGGGGAGGGACAAAAGTAAGATTCAGAAAAAAGTCAAGGCACAACGTTTCTAAACAAACTCTTGGTAATTAAAGTGACATTAACAGTTTCAGCGCACAAACACACCACTTGTTTAATCAAATAATTGTTTCATTGAATTACATATTCTCTTCTACATTGTAAGTATAATTTGCTTTAAAATACGGTGTAAACTGCAATGACAAAATACAGTATCATATTCATTTAGAATTAATTACACGACTCCATCTTACTCGAATTCACATCTCGTCATCATTACCACACGGAGCATCTTATAATGATTGATCTCATTTGAATCCGTGTTTTTGCAATAAATAGTTCAATTCAGTTTGACCGTGCATTGCGTATTCTCAATTATTTCTTATTTGACACCGCCACCTGCTGGTAGCAGAATGTATATCTAAACATTGATTTGTGTATTTTGTTTGGTACAGGTTTAGTAGTTCTCATTACCGAAAATGGCAGAGCGTCGACCAGTTTTCGTTTTTAATTGCCTAAATTGTTTTCATCAGTGTCATTTCAAATACTTTCCCACTAGGTTTCACACTATTGTCCGGAAGTATTATATATAGCAATTTATATAATATTTACATTCTTATTTATTTTGCAAACGATCTTAGAAAAATCCATTTATATTGTTACAAACACACACACACACACACACACACACACACACACACACACATACATATATATATGTATATTACAATGTACATGTATATGCATATATATCCATTCATTTTCTGAACTCATTTGTCCTATACAGGGTCACAGCGGGTCTGGAGTTTATCCTAGAGCCCATAAATGCAAACACAAACGCACAAACACACACATACACACACACACACACACACACACACACGTGTACGTACATACAGTTGTATTCATATCTTTGTGTCGATTCTCTATTCATTTTTATGGGAAAAACCATACCCCCAAAAATGATGATTTAACCCTTAATCCTAACAAATTATTAGGATTATTAGATTACAAAGAATTTTTTGTTTGTATTCACAATTTTTTTTTTATCAAATTGAGTTATATATCATGGGGACCCAGAAAATGTCCCCAGAAGCTAAAATGGGGCAGATTTTATCACACTGTGGGGACACATTCAGTCCCCACAATGTGATAAATACAATTTCAATACAACACAATTTCCACCTATGGTCACCTCCCGCCGCGCCCCCAAGGCCACACACACAAAATGGCCCAAAACTCAATGTTGTGCAATTAGGGGTTTGGTCTATTTTCGCCCAGGAGTGGCCAAAACAACAGCGTTGGGAAGCCAAATTTCCTCGTACATACGTATAAGCACATTCAATTGCAAGTCCATGAGATTGTAAAATTAACAATATCCACTTTAAACATTTTCCTCAACCATAGTGAGATAATCATATATAATGAAGTATGGCATTTATTTCAGTGAACACCAGTTGTAATTATTGCAATTAAATGTAAACATCATCTTATTTATTCGCCGTGACTCTGGATACGATAAGTGAGTATACAGTAGAAGATAGAGAGCTATAGGTATGCATTCATATCCATGTTCACTCACACTACTGCATGTTGGAACTAATTTACCTATATCGTGTTTCACCCGGAAGCTTCACTGCTAACACATAGCAGAACGTACCAACACATAGCAGTACTTTACAAGAAGTTAAAATGTAAATAGTGTTTAATACTGTACTCTAATGTTTTAATTAAATGGATTTTTTATTATATTGCCTTAGTACGTAAAAAGGTGATTGTACTACATTGGTAAACCTTTCGACAAAAAACTGTAAGTGTAAGTGGTATGTTCTGCTCCTCTTCCTTTCCTGATACAAACAAGTCTCACATGGTGTAGCTTTACGGTCGAGCTGAATTTTACGTTGGTGGCTGTTATTGAATCAACTATTATCAAATAAGCAAGACATAATATGGGGAAGAAAAAGTCCACTGGGGGCGGTGCTGGATTGGGAAGAGCTTTGATAAAAGAAAGACTTTTGGCAGGTCGTGGAGGCAGACATGGAGATTCTTGGGTAAACTAGCGAGTTTACTAGAGCATCGCCTTTTCCGTCAAAATGTGCTTACTGTGTGTCGTTAGCTTGAACTTAATGCTGTCTTTGTTTTCGTCTTTTTAGCTTCACACAAGTGAATTGAATGACGGCTACGACTGGGGACGTCTGAACCTGCAATCTGTCACAGAGCAAAGTTCTCTGGACGACTTTCTGGCAACTGCAGAGCTCGCAGGGACAGAATTTATTGCAGGTTTGTGTGTAGAGTTTTAAAACCATATATATGTATAGTATATTCTTGTTGGCTCAAAAGGGGTGTCATAAAAAACGTTTTGTGTTTTCAGAAAAGCTGAATATCAAGTTTGTATCTGCGGAAGCCAGGGCAGGTATTCTTACATCAGAAGAGAAAGAAAGGCTTAAGATTCTCCATGAGGAGAAGAAGCATTTTCTGAGAATACCTCGCAGGTAAACTTAATAGTACAAGCATATATTCTATGTATATGTATTAAAGCCTGTCAACTTTTTTTCTTTTCTGCTGTCATATCATGTTATGTTTCATTATGACTTCCTGTCTTGTAATTTTGAACTGTTTCTGAAATCCAGACCTCATTGGGATGAAAACACCACCCCAGACGCTCTTCAACACGCTGAGAGAGACAGCTTCTTAGAATGGAGACGGGACCTAGCACAGTAAGCTCTCTTTCAGTGAAACGCATGACACACACCTCTGTTACACGGTGGTACCTCAGAGTTATGGTTTTGTACTTGCCTCAAAGGCTGGAAGAGGACCAGAAACTGATTCTTACGCCTTATGAGAGAAATCTGGACTTTTGGAGACAGCTGTGGAGAGTCATAGAAAGAAGGTAGGAACAACAACTCATTTGTGACTGCTGTTTTGATCAGAATTTATGATTTACTCTGTGTGCCTATATTATCTGTTTATCCTTAATGATGGATAAGTACTGTTCTGCCTACAGTGACGTTGTGGTCCAAATCATTGATGCCAGAAACCCCCTGCTGTTTCGATGCCCAGATTTAGTAAGTGTTGTATTTATCCCTGTAAGGTCATCTGACCTCAACTCTCTGAGCTGTTAGCTAAGTTTAGAAAAAATATGGTGCTTCTGTCCTCTCTACCAGGAAAACTATGTGAAAGAGGTGTCAGAAAACAAAGTCAACATGCTTCTGCTGAACAAGGCAGACCTACTAACATCTGAGCAGCGCAAGGCTTGGGCCAAGTACTTTCAGGATGAAGGTGTTAGAGCAGTATTCTGGTCAGCCGTCGAGGAGAATGCTCGGCTGGAGAAGGAGAAGGTGCTGGATAGAAACATTGTTATATATTTGTGATGTTGTGCTGTTGAACGTGTTTGAACATATGCATGCAAACTAATAAATAGCATTTTCAGAAGTTACGTGTAGTTCAACAACGGTTAATTAATTGCTGTTTATCCCAAGCCTATAAAGAGTTCTGGTTTGTTTTTCACAGGAAGATGAATGGAATGACTGCAAGGAAGAAGAACCTCTGAACAACAAGGTGGAGAAGGATGAGAGCGAGGAGAAGGGAAGTGAAGAGGAGGACATTGTAGATGAAAGGGAGGAGTTTGAGTGCTCTGGGGATGAAGAGGACTGGCAGACGTGTACTGAGGGATCAGAGAGTGGGGATGAGAAGGAGCAGGAAGATCCAGAACCCACACAGGCCCACTTTCGCAACACGAGTTATCTTCTGCATAGAGACGAGCTGCTGGACGTGTTCAAGGCTTCACACACTGGGCCCCAGCTGAAAGAGGAGCAGATCACAGTGGGACTGGTGAGCTCTTCTCCTCAAGGACGTTGCCAGTGGTTTTTTCATGCTGTGATGTTCATAGTGGCTTTTCTTACAGTTATGTTTCTTGTTACTGGTATAGGTGGGATATCCTAACGTGGGGAAGAGTTCTACAATCAACACTATTTTCAGAAATAAGGTTGTTTCAGTTTCAGCGACTCCTGGGCACACCAAGCACTTTCAGGTAACACTTAATAAACTGCTTATGTCTATGAGTGTCATGGCGAGTACCGTTATTCACCAGATTAAGGGTATAAAGTTTGCATATTTTTAAATTTAATAACATTACTACTATTACTGAGTTCTTAAAAAGTGATTTTGGGAAAATTGAACTGCATTAAATATGTACAATGTGCCAGGGATGTCACTTAATGTTCTTGATATTACTTTTCAGCAAAGCAGTATAAACTGTCATTCCAATGTGTTTCACAACAATTTTATACCATTTGGTACCTTAGAACTCAAAATTAATCCGTTCAGAACTCAGAATCCTAAAAAGTTGAACTTCTGATTGAATTTTCCGCATAAGAAATAATGGAAAACCAATTAATTGGTTCCAAACCACAAAAAATTAAACCAAAATATGTTTTATTTTAGCATTTAAACACAAAATTAACTGGACAAAACCAGAAAAGCATATACTGTACTAAACACATCTAAGCACATTTATCAAAAAAGTCATTATTAAAGTAAGAAAATATATGTATCAATACAGCGTCTCTGTATGAGTTCAACAGAAGATAAGAGAGTACTTTATTGATCCCATAGTGGGGAAATTTGTGCGTTACCACAGCTAAATATAGATAGTAAGAAGGTGTACAGAAGAAGTACCAAGAATATAAAGTGCAAGAATAATAAAACAAAGTAAGTAAAGTAAAAATACAGTACAATAAAAACAATAAATACACAGTGGTGTCTATGTACACCCATACACAGTATGTGATATTGGAAAAGAAAGAGGAGTGTCTGTATTTTTGAAGGTATTAAAAATAATTCCTAAAATAATAAATACATTCTAAATACCAGGGTATACTGTCATACTGCCCAAGCCTATTTTGCAAAGTTTTAGTTGATTGTGAACTGCATTACGGGTCTGCTCATGTAAGCTTGTGACATCGCTCCATACGTCGCTGCAGACACTGTTTGTGGATCCAGGGCTGTGCCTCTGCGACTGTCCTGGGCTGGTCATGCCATCGTTTGTGTCCACTAAAGCTGAGATGATCTGCTCTGGGATCCTGCCAATCGACCAGATGCGAGACCACGTTCCAGCAATATCTTTGATATCCATTTACATGTTATTGGGGTTTGTGGAGTTCAGTGTTACAAAGAAACACTAAGGGAAAACCACTAAAAGTTCATCTTTAATTATTCAGTTAGTGGACAGTAGAAACGCCTAACAATAAACACAAAGCTCATTGATTACCTTCAGAAGAGCTTCTGTTTATCTTGAAATAGTGTCACACAAGTTGAGAATTATGTGTAGTCAGCTGTTGGAGGAAAAATGTGCAAATCTGGTTTTCCTTGTTCCTCTGGGTTCCATCTCTTGTGGTCACAAGCCATTTATAAATGGCAGTCCTGTTATAAATCCTAACTTTGTGAAACTTGAGATGAATAGTTTTTTGACAGTGGGTCACTGCGGTGCTGGTTCAGTTCTGTGGTCGTTTCTGATGCTGTTTTCCTTATGGTGCGATGCTTAACAGAACATCTGCTAATCTCTGTTGGTGAACCTCAGTTTGATGGCTCTTCTCTTTGCTAATTCAGTTTTTCAGTGTTGCCATATAGTCTCATACATTAAATTTAGTAGTTTTTGTGACTTTGTAAAATTCAATTTGGGAACCAGCCTCACACTTTTACATGCCTTAAGTTATTCTGAAAATTTATGTCACTGATTGTTAGTGACGTTGCCACTTGAATTCAACTGAATATGACTTCTCTGTAACTATGCTTTGTAATCCTTACTTAATCTAAAATTACTTTAAATGTCCATGTAGTATTTGTCATTTTATGCAGCCCCTGCAGGTGTAGCTCCTCCCAATTAATTGTACAAACTAACAGAAAATGCATTTTAAACCTATGAAAACAGGGAATTATAGGTGGCATGGTGGTGCAGTGGTACCTGTTGTCTCACATTAGGAAGGTCCTGGGTTCAATCCCCGGGTCAGCCAGGGTGCCTTTCTATGTGGAGTTTGCATGTTCTCCCTGTGCGTGCCTGGCTTTCCTCCCACAGTCCAATGACATGCAGATTAGCTCAGCTGGCTACTCTAACTTGCCCATAGATGTGCATGCAAGTGTGTGTGGCTGTTTGTCTGTGTTGGCCCTGTGGTGGACTGGCGATTGGCTCCAGCTTCCCCGTGACCCAGGTAATGGATTGATGGAAATCAGGGACGTGTGTGTTTAGTGGCATTGCTGTTGTTGATCTGAGATCCTTGACAGTGGTATGTGTGCCAGACTATTCCCCGTCACGTGTTGGAAGCCACCTACGGCATCAACATCATCCGGCCGCGGGAGGATGAGGATCCGGAGCGGCCTCCCACGGCCGAGGAGCTCCTGGCGGCCTATGGATGTGAGGATGCCCTAATCTGCAAAAACTCCGCTTTTTTTTTTGCAAGGTTGTTTCACCCCCGCTCACGCCATCATGCTTTGGGTGGTGTTACAGATATGAGGGGCTTCATGACCGCGCACGGGCAGCCTGACCAGTCCCGCTCGGCTCGGTACATCCTGAAGGACTACGTCAGCGTAAGTCAGCACCGCCAGCCGAGTGGTAAGAGAGCATAGAGCATTCAAGTTGACTGACTCCCTGAAACACATTGCTGTCGCTGCACTACCAGGGGAAGCTACTGTACTGCCACCCACCTGCCCACATCAAAGCTGAGGATTTCCAGCCTCAGCACAGCACATTCAAAAAGCCAGAGGCTGGAGAGATGCGACACATCTCTGCGGAAACGGGCAGGCAGCCGAAAATCAAGAGGATAGAAAATGTGGTGGATAAAAACTTCTTCCATCAGGTATTTGATCATCTCATTCTCTGTATTTCATGTCTGTCTCATCTGATGCAAGCGTCTTTGCATCCATCCATCAATCCATCTATCAATGCATCTATCCATCCATCCATCCCCTAACTGCTGATCTGATCAGGGCCATGGGAGGGGGAACTGTTTCAGGCAGCATGGGACACAAGACTGGGGAACACCCTGCAAATAAAAAGGATCCAGGATTATTAGTATTATTTTTAACATTATTCTTAATAATAATAATGATAATAACAATAATAATAATAATAACAGGGGGCGGCCTCACACCTCTGAGACCTGGGCTCTGGTCTCCGCCTGGGCTTCCTGTGTGTGGAGTTTGCATGTTCTCCCCGTGTCGTCGTGGGATTTCCTCCGGGTACTCCGGTTTCCCCCCACAGTCCAAAAACATGCTGAGGCTGATTGGAGTTGCCAAATTGCCCGTAGTTGTGCATGTGTGAGTGACTGGTGTGTGAATGTGCCCTGCGATGGGCTGGCCCCCCATCCAGGGTTGTTCCCTACCTCGTGCCTATTGATTCCGGGATAGGCTCCGGACCCCCCATGACCCAGTAGGATAAGCAGTTTGGAGGATGGATGAATGGATAATAAATATTTTTTTTTCTGCTTTTATGTGAGTATGACTGAGTTTTCTGTAGCTATATAGACAGTAATGTTGTATGTTTTTTTTTTTTTTTTTTTTCTCTTCTCCCAGGACAATGTGAGGGCCCTGACCAGGGGCGTCCAGTCAGTGATGGGCTACAAACCTGGAAGCGGTCTGACTAACCAGGCCAAGCCAGGCTCGGAGCAAGCTGCTGGGAAGCCCTGGAAGAAGCATGGCAACAAGAACAAGAAGGAGAAAGTGCGCAGACTCACTAAGCACCTGGACATGTAGCAGGCTGCACTCGCTGTTTATCCACCAACAGCAATACAAACAGCAAAACAGCATAGTGATTTCTTACTGAATGTTATAATTTATGCATTCAGAATATATATTTAAACTAATCTGGGTTACCATCTATGCTGTGGCATTTAGTAGAAGTGGATGTTTTGTAAATCCTTTCCAATACCTTTGGTAATGAATATTCATTACATTGCAAATGGAAATAAATTATGAGAAATATTCATAATTTAAGAAATGTATATTGATGCAAATTGGAATTTTTAAAGGGGATTATTGAAAAAGAATGGTTTTCACTGGTAGGGTAGCTGAGATTTAATAAAGAAATTCCCCTTATGTGTAGCTAATGGTTGCACTAAATAGGACTGCCTGATTTGGCTCTGAAAACCAGTTAACACTGTAATTCCTTTTAAGTAATTTAAATTTTAAAATCCCACTATAAAATGTAACATTTAAATTGAGTATAATATGTTGATAAATCAAAATCATCTCTGTAAGGTGTGGGAAGAATGATCAGCTATCAACCAGCTAAATTATGTTTGTATAGTACTGCTATGTGGTCGAGAGGGTAGCCTCCCTTCGCCTTCGGGTGGGGGGACGGGTCCTGACTGCTGTTTGTGTTTATGCGCCAAACAGCAGCTCAGAATACCCACCCTTTTTGGAGTCCCTGGAGGGGGTGTTGGAGAACACTCCTCCTGTAGACTCTCTTGTTCTACTGGGGGACTACAATGCTCATGTGGACAACGACAGTGAGACCTGGAGTGGCGTGATTGGGAGGAATGCCCCCCCCCCCCGATCTGAACCTGAGCGGTGTTTTGTCGTTGGACTTCTGTGCTCGTCATGGATTGTCCATAATGAACACCATGTTCAGGCATAAGGGTGTTCATATGTGCACTTGGCACCAGGACACCCTGGGCCGCAGTTCGATGATCGAATTTGTAGTTGTGTCGTCGGATTTGCGGCCGCATGTCTAGGACACTCGGGTGAAGAGAGGGGCGGAGCTGTCAACTGAGCACTACCTGGTGGTGGGTTGGCTCCGGTGGTGGGGGAGGAAGCCGGCCAGGCCTGGCAGGCCGAAGCGTATGGTGAGGGTCTGCTGGGAATGTCTGTTGGAATCCCCTGTCAGGAGGAGTTTCAACTCCTACCTCCGGCAGAACTATTTCCATGTCCCGGGGAAGGTGGGGGACATTGAGTCTGACGTCACATGCGGTTTTGCGCGGGCAGCTGCCAGATGTGCTTGTTACCTGCACCAGAATAGTGGATGTGAGTGAGTTCCACAGAATCATGAGAGAATCGTGATCTTTATTCAAGCCAAAAAAATCGTGATTCTCATTTTATCCAGAATCGTGCAGCTCTAACCAGCTGAAGGAGTCCTAAAAAAGGGGACCAGAGGGTGTGTTCCAACTATAGGGGGATCACACTTCTCAGCCTTTCTGGTAAGGTCTATTCGGGGGTTCTGTAGAGGAGGGTCCGCCGGATTGTCGAACCTCGGATACAGGAGGAGCAGTGTGGTTTTTGTCCTGGCCGTGGAACAGTGGACCAGCTCCATACTCTCTGCAGGGTTCTGGAGGGTTCATGGGAGTTTGCCAAACCAGTCTACATGTGTTTTGTGGACTTGGAGAAGGCATTTGACTGTGTCCCTCGGGGAGTTTTGTGGGGGGTGCTCCGGAAATATGGGGTGCCGGGCTTCCTTTTAAGGGCTGTTTGGTCCCTGTATGACAGGTGCCAGAGCTTGGTCTGCATAGGCGGCACTAAGTCGGACTTGTTTCTGGTCAGGGTTTGACTCCGCCAGGGCTGCTCTTTGTCACCAATTCTGTTCATAACTTTTATGGACAGGATTTCTAGGTGCAGCCAGGGCGCTGAGGGTGTCTGGTTTGGTGACCTCAGGATTAGGTCTCTGCTGTTTGCAGATGATGTGGTTCTGTTAGCTTCATCGGACCGTGACCTTCAGCTCTCGCTGGGACAGTTCGCAGCTGAGTGTGAAGCGGCTGGGATGAGAATCAGCACCTCCAAATCCGAAACTATGGTCCTCAGCCAGAAAAGGGTAGAATGCTCTCTCCGGATCGGGACTGGGGTCCTCTGCCAAGTACCTCGGGGTCTTGCTTACGAGTGGGGGGATGGAGCAGGAGATGGACAGGCGGATTGGTGCGGCATCCGCAGTGATGCGGGCGCTGCATTGGTCTGTCATGGTGAAGCAGTTGAGCCGAAAGGCAAAGCTCTCGATTTACCAGTCGGTCTACGTTCCTACCCTCACCTATGGTCACGAGCTATGGGTATTGACCGAAAGAACGAGATTGCGAGTACAAGTGGCCGAAATGAGTTTCTTGGGTCTTGATGCATGACTTTTTGTTAGCTTGTGGATATTCTTAATTGAGTAGTTTATATATTAATTATATAATTTAAGACTTAAATTAGTTTAACTGTCTGGTAATACCTGGGACAGATTTACCAATTTCTTACTGTATGAAACACAGCTTTAAGAACATAATGTGTATATTTCATAGATGCCTCTCAGAGAGCATTGGCTATCACAAGATGCATAGGCGCGATGATTGTGAGAGACCTCCAGCCAATCTCAGTGGTAGAAGACAGAGGATTTATTGCACTTGTCAAGACTCTTGATCCACGCTACCAAATCCCTAGCCGGAAAAAGCTAATGGAGGGTATAATAAACAACATGTATGAAAGCTGTAAATCCAAAGTAATGGCAACATTACAAAATG
>JABFDZ020000037.1:10836457-10848131 GCA_019775955.2 Pollimyrus isidori
TTTAACTATGTGTTAGTTACAGTATATTCTTCTAAATGCATGTGTTAGTTATATTCTTTTAAGTTCTATTCCCACAAAACCCACACACAGCCTGAATAACCATAACCATAACAGTAAATGTTATAAGCTATCTAATATGGCCCTGTCTGAAATGAAGCTTATAGTTAAGAATTAAATGCAAAAGGTTAAACAGATCATTATTTCCTTTTCGCCATATTACAAAACACAGTTTCGAATTTTTAAATCTAACAAAACTTGCAAATGATTTTGCATTTCCATCCATTCATTTTCTATACCCACTTGTAATTTCCAAATGAAATTCGTAATGCTACATTTCTACAAATTGAATACAGTTCCGCTTCATTACAACCTACATCACACGAACAGAACAACAGAACAGCGCCACGCGCTCGCTACTTATTAGCAGCGCGACGCCACATCCGGTGATCTGCCCCGCTTTTCCGGTCTCAGCTTTGGCAGCCCTGGGCAGCAGTCCGTTCACTCTTCTGCCGCGCTGAGCTGTCATTGTCGCCTACCGCCACGCCGTGTGTTTCCTATTGAAGCGAAGTCTACTTTCTTGTTTTAGAACAACACCGCCGACAGCCCTTTCGTTTACATTATGACTCTGAGGTGATACTTAAAAGTCCGGGTGGTTTCTGGGTGAGTGCGTGTCTTTTAGTTTCTGAGGTCGCTGGGTATGTCTGAGGTGCCCGCTTATCTGCCAAGCACGGTGTGTGTCTCTAGCAACTTCTTTGGGATGTGGGCGAAACAAAGGATCGTACAAAGCTTATCTTGTTCCTTAGTTTTTATAAATTCTATTTTATAAACCGTTTTCATTTAATTGTTCTTTCTGGCAACGTGGTATCTTTACTAGTCCGCCGTGTCGTGTCTCTTTGACATACTGCGTGCCTCCGTAGCCGTTTTGGCCTGGATAGCATTGACATCTAAACAAAGACTGGTTATCGAACTGGGATGCCGCCTTTGGTATCATCGCCGTTTTTGGCATCGCCATACTGTTCTAACGCCCGAGCAGGTGACATCCCCCCAGTAACCAGTAAGTCCTCAGCGCATCTGGCTGGCTTGTCGGAAGGGCTTCACGCTTTTCATACTTCTGCTTTTCGGAAGCATCACGCGCTGGCAGTCTCTTCTCAGCCCTTAGTACATTTTTAATATGGCTTTTGTATGCTGTGTGGATTTACAGGTTCCCTTGCAGATTTTATATGGGTCTTATAGTAAGGGTATGCTCTGTGGATTCACGGGTTCCCTGGCTGTTCGCCTGGCTGACACCACCTGTCAGATCCGTGATTACTGTAAATTACCCTTCGTCAGTAGCCGTTTCATAGGCTACTTACAGCATGTTTAAGTTTTTGATGAGTGTCTGTATCCTGCCTTGAACTACGAGTCCGCTGGCTCTACTAGTTTATTCTGCTTATTGACTCGCCTACCGAGAGCAAGTTGGGGGAGGCGTAAATATAATTTCCCCAAAGGGATCAATAACGTATCAAATAACAATAATAGGTATTATTATTATTATTATACAGATTGGGAGGGTGTCCCCACAATATTCTCTTAAGTCATGCAAGTTGCAATGCATAATTGAATCTTGTCTTTTCTGAACTTATTTTGAGCACTTTTGTAATATCTTGTCTGTTACTCAGCTTGTGGGTGTTTTTTTTTTTTTACTTAAAATATTCACACTTGGCTATAATAAAGTCAGTGTTAATTACAGTGGTACCTCTGTTCTCAAACTCACTAGAACTCGAATTGAAAGTTGAACAAACCAGTTTGTTTTATAACTCGATCTGAATATCAGAAGTCAAACCATGAATGCTGATCTAATTTAACTGGACGATTAACCAAATAAAGCAGCACAACATTACAGTAACTAACAATAAATAGTCCACTAAATTACAAGTATTAATAGAGTATTTATGTAATTTACTTAAACTTTATTTTACCATGCAAATTAATTGAAAACCAGTTCTCACTTCTTTACGTGACATTCAAGAGAAATAACAGATCATGCATTGGAACTGCGTGGGATACAAATGTTATGCATGTAACTAAACTCTTCAGCCAATAAGGGCAAAGGTGTGTCGCCTCGGAGGCAGTTCCAGTTTGTGCAGCCGGGTGCGAGGTCGCAATGCATCTAACCGTATGCGTTGCTTTAAGCCAGAGCTGTAAGCAAGTTGAACTCACCCAGTGACTGGACTGGGGAAAAACTGAAAAGCGGACAAAATACAGAGGACTAATGACAGCAACCAGAAATAGCTGATCACATGGGGATCCCACACGAGGTTAACGAGGGGGCGTGGCACACGGAAGGAGTGGACATCCAGGCAGGATATATTGTTTGGATACATTTCTTTTCTTATTTCACAAATTACTGTTTTGATAAATGTGCTTAGATGTACCGTATATGCTCTTCTTGAGTAATGAGTTCATTTTGTGTTTAAATGTTAAAAAAAAAAACATATTTAGGTATAATTTTGGGGGGCTTGGAAGCAATTAATTGGTTTTCTATTATTTCTTATGGGAAAAATTTTATCAGAACTTGAACATTTTAGGATTCGATCCCGAGTCCGAAACGGATCAAGTTTGAGAACTGAGGTACCACTGTACTTGTATTTATTTGTGATACCACTGTTTCACACTCGTTTGTTCTGTTGCCGGAAACCTTCCTGGCTGAGGTGGTTTGAATCGTGTCCCTTTTTCTGGAATTTGTTTGTTTTCTTAATGTTTCCATAGATTTCCTCCAGGTATTCTGACTTTCTGCTGTAGTTTCAAAACATGCATTTAGGTTAATTAGTCTTTTCTAGTTGGGTATGAGTCCTGTGATGGCCTGACGTTCCATCCAGGGTGTTCCCTGCCCTAAGATTCTCATGATAGCCTACAGGATCACTGTGATACTCCACTGAGTAAGTGCTTATGGAATGTGTCAAGCTCAAAAGCAAACGAGTCCAAAATAAATCCTTTGACATATTAAGTGAAACTGTTAGGGCGTGTGTGCTTTTTTTATTTTTCGTCTAATGACAATGAGCAATTGTTATTTAATCTTTTCAGATGGGATTCATTTCATCATTTGCTGGAATAATTATTGCTCTAGTGTTGGTTAAGGTCAAGAAATTTTGCCAGATCATTTGTGTCCGCTAACCATACACACATAATTAATGCATTTTACGCTTTTAAACAATAGATGTAGGAAGCTGTAGACTCAAAGTAAAATATTACCATCTGAGCCATAAGACTTATGCTTATCACATGCAAAATAAATTAAAGGAAATAAGGTGTTAGATTGACAAAATGCTTGGTCTGTCCTACTTTCTGGAACTGTCACAGGACAGGGGATGTGTATGGAGTTCGAAAAGTTTTTGGTGCTTTTGCATTACCTTTGTTGAAACATATCCAGCCCTACAGGATTCATCTGTGTAATTGTAGATGCCAGGGGGTGAGATCAGCTGCCATTCTCACTAGGTCACTGTAAGATATCAGAAGTAATCAAGGGTAACACTGTCTATCTGATATCCGAAACCTTGTGTATTCTTAGACACTGATTATACACTAAGAATTTTTATTTGTTCTTTTATATTTCATATTGTTTTTTTGCACATATCTACTTTGAAAAGTTGAAAGATTTTTTGAGATGCTCCTTGGTAAATGAGTAATGTCCAGGTGAACCATTGTTAATGTTTGGATGGAACTTTGTTCAGAATGTCAGCTTAAATTGTGAGAAGTTGCGTTTAGGTGTCCAGGTATTTTGCTAAGGTTTTCTTTCAGTTTTTGATGATTTAATCTCTTATTTATGGAATATTGTTTTGAATTGTACTTTGGCTCAGGGGTTTTCAACAGTTTTTAAACCAGGCACCCTCAAATGAGAATGGTCCAAAGACATGTACTGCTGTCATAAGTAACTCACAGCTAATATGCTTATTTCTTCCAGACTGACTTTTTGAGCTTGAAATGAACATTTGTTGGTTGGTAGTTGTGTCACTTGTCATGTGTACTTCAGTTAGTAGATATTTACCATGGTACCCACTCCCCTTTTAAGAATTATGTGACATATGCAGGTCTATGCTTGAGACTTAAACATTAACTTCTCCTTGAACTTGGGACCGCTTTACATGGAAGTATGAACAGATGAGCACCTTTTTCTTTCTTTGATGGACTGATATTTGACTCTTGCCCAGTGCCTGGGATGATGTGCTAGGCCAGTTGAAATAACAGGCTGTTAATAATCTATCAAAAATAGCTTAACCACATAAGCATTCTAACCTTAGAGCTAAATCTGCAAAACAATAATTATGTCTTGAAAATGCATTATCATTCATGTTCAACAGTATTTTCTGCCACACTGTTCTTTTCTCTATGTCTGATTTGGAGGATTTTACCCATGAAGTATACCTATTTAGAAGTAGCCATGGTGTTCAGCAGCAATGTGAGCAACAACCTTTGTTGAAGTATGTATTCTTCTTATACAGTTTTCATTACCTCTTACTTCTTGACTATAACAGACAGTTTTTTAATGTATTTTACTAATAATTCTTTTAAATATCTTTAGGGTTGCAACAACCAATTGATTAAATCGATTAAAATATACTATTAAAGTAGTTGCCAACTAATATAATAATCGATTAGTTGGGTCTATGTTATTATACACATAAGTACGGTGGCTACCCCCTAATGTGGGAGCAGTAAGCTACCCAAAGTCGTAGTGGCAGTATGGCCGATCACCATAAATGAAAAAGGAGACGGGAACCAATGCCGTGCCTTGAGTAGCTTAAGTGAGGAATTCTAGAATTGGAAAAAATGTTTGAAAAACGCCAATTTCGGACTCAGCAGAGTCTTGCTTTAATTCTGCCAGAAACAGTAGCATTTGGTGGTAATTAACTGATGTTAGGTCGGAGATACACTGATGTGTTATGTGACATTGCGGAGTTTTTGGATTATTTAATGCGATTATTTAGATTAATTAACGCAAATCCTTCGTTCAGGGCTGTAACGGAGGGTAAACATAAACACATAAACGCCGTTACTCACCCCGCCCCACCCCTTCAGACACGCACATACAGTATGTGCACATCACAGGTGAAGTCGTGGTTGTCTGGGAAACACAATCCACAATCGGCTATTATCAAATGTGGCTACATATACCACAAAGTGTTTATCCTACCATTCTATTAGGGAGGTGCCCCGATTTAATTGTATTTTCTGTATTAGAGCTGGGCGATATGTCGTAAAAAAAAATCTCCAATTTTTTTCTCAATAGATAGGATCTTCGATTTTAATGGATTTCCCCTCCCCTACTCAAAATCAAACTACAGATGACACATAAATGGTTCAAAACAAGTTTTAACTTTAGAGTTACAGTGGAATCTGACAAGCCAAGAAAGATGCTTGTAAGTGAGATGGCAGACCACGCCTGTAAACACTTTAGAAACTTGTAAAAACTTTTAGCATGAATCGGGGCTTCTCCACAGTATGTATGGGCATCATGTCTTTTGCAGTATACATCGCGACAGTGTTTATCGCCTTCCACAGTGCTTCTTATCATATGGCAGACAGTTCCAAAACGTGGGAGGGACAGTTGCTTGCTTAACTTTGGATGTTGTGCTCGTGCTGCAGGTATTTTCATTTCGCTGGGAGATGCACTTCTCCCACTCTGCTGTGTGCCTCTGCTTTAGGTGCTGAAATAAATTCATGATTCATTTGGTTGCGAACGTTTTTAGACAGACTTTGCAACGAGGACTTGTTTGGTCTGTGTCAGACGGTGCAAAACTGAACCATTGCTATGTTGTTTGTGAATCCGCTAGAGTGTTTGGGTGCTCTGCACTAATTAACCCGTGAAGAACGGTGCACCACATTAGTTCTGCTTTTGGCGCTCGCATGTAAAATAAGTAATAGTGAACACGTCTGCCCGGGTGAAATTGACAATTATAATCATGTCTCATTCTAACTAACACGTGTATATTTCTTAGATGAATAATAGGTAATTTTGATTGCAAAATATACTTCAACCATTTCAAACGCTTTTCAAATTACAGTACTGTACAAATTGCTGAACTGTGTATAATTAAAATACGCAATATAATACCTAAATATTCAATTTTATTTATACAGCATACTTTTACAACACTGTAGTAGTTCGTTTTATGGCGGTTTATCATAAGCCTTGATGAGTCCATACAACACAAGTCTGAATACTGAACAGCTTTAATTAGAACTCTGACAAATTACCAGTGCAGCCATACTTTTACAATATTATGTTTGTTGTGCTTCTTCATGGATCTGAACCAGCAACTTCTCCTGTTCTCGTGTTTCTGTTTGACACTAAGAATAGCAAACAGATTAACACAATGTGTACTTAAGCACATATAGAACATACTAAGTTAAACATTCTCCGCTAGAATGATTGGGGATGTTCATAGTTACTTCATTGTCACATGCATACACTATCACTGTCCGGGAGTAGCGTCTATTAGTGTGAGCTATAGCTAACGCCAGGCACAAAGTAAGAATGAATAAGACTCCCCTTCGTATCTCTGGATGTAAGACAAAGCAAAGATCTTAAAACCCTTCTCTAATTTACTCGTCGTTACACTGGAGAAGGATTTACAAAAGCGATGTATGTCGTTGATCATAGGTTTGGGCAAGTCCCGTAAACTGCATGTATAAACCAACGTCATTTTTCATAGACCGGAAATGAGCGAGCCGCATTTCCATGAACGCGGAAGCTGAAGTCCAAAGAGCCCACTGACATGACAGTAATTCACGCCTCATTACTAGTTACGTGTCATTCGCCAATGAGACTGCTCTTTGAGGCGACTCTTTTTAGTGAACAATGGGAGCCGGCTCCTGTTCAAGAGCCGTTTTATTAATGTTTATAGAATTGTTCCGGTTTTTGAGCTGCCTAAATATTAAGGACGACAGTGGCCGGAACACATTGCCTTCCGAAAAAGCATGCCAATGAGACGGCATCTTATTTTTGACAGGTTCAAACAGGTCACGCCAACCAGCATCAGGTTAAACGAAGAGAGGGGCGGGGTTTTAAAAAGAGCCGTTTAGAAGCCGAAGGAGCCGGCTCTTCTTGGTGAGCTGAGTTAAACAGCCGATATTCCCATTTGGTAGAGAGAGACACGAGGGAAACAAACATGGATGCAAATGAAAATTATCGCGGTCAGAAAAATGATCAATCTCATTTTAATGATCGTGTAATTAATTGATCGTTTATCGTGACAGGCCAAGTTGCAATCCTAATTATCTTACAATTAGCATTGAGTCAAATATTTATTTGAACTAACATTTTTTATTCTTTATTTTATCATAAAGCCCGTATAATTCTTATAAATTCAAGAAAAATTTAAAATATTTTATAAAAAAAACATTTTTAATTGCTACATTTTTTGTAGCGTTGCCTCATTGACACTATACTGTCAGTGAGAAATGTTTGACACAGTACCCCACACCATACTCCTCACAGTGATGTGAGCCATAAGCCTAAACTTAGGTTATCTAGATTACTAGAACCTGAGCATAACTTCTTTCAATAATGGGTTCTATCATGCTGAGATTTCTGCTGTCTTACCTGTGAATGTGCCTCATTGGTTTATCATTAGAGCTGTACTGGCCTTAATCCACCTATAATTAGAAGAAGCATATGCAGCTGAGTCACAGATTGCTGTGAAGAGGAAGGGCAAACCTTTGTCAGTGAGGTCAATGGCTAATGGGGGAGTAAGTGATGCAAGCACCTTTTATTTCAGAAATATTTAGCATGCTATCAGCACTTAAATGTTTATGCTTACCTTCTGTCAGACAATATTAGGCTTGCCCGTTCTGACCTCTTGACCTTTCCCTAGGCTAACTGGTAGTTCTTGAGGTCCTTGGATGTTCTTTTTTGTAGGGCGGGAGCCCACCTTCCCGAGGCTGTGAGTTTTTTTCCTGGGCTTCTTTTCACATATCTGCTTAAAGGCAGTGGCCTGCTACGGAACGTCTGCTGTTCAGAGTCCTAGTGAGAAAAGTCCCCACACATCTTGAGGTGCCTCACCAGTCAGATCCCTGGGTGGACTGCCTGTGGTTTACCTCCAACAAGGCCATGTTAAACCTGCCTCAGCCAGAGCTGAAGCATGATAAAATGTTCTTTTTTTAAAATAGAAACGGCTGTGAAATTTGGGGTGATGATGTGAAGCAGAAAGCCACGCTCCAGCCAAGAGTCCAAGCTTCTGTTTGCATTAATAATGAACCATGAAATAAGAGGGAATTAGAGGCTCTTACAACTTTTTTATTTTTTAGGTGACCTCTATTGATACATAACACTGTTGACCAATTTTGTTTTGCTTATTTTGAAGACAGTGTTATGATCGAGTAGGAGGTCCTAGGTAGACAAGCATTTTTAGACTGGTTATGCAACCAGAGCCTTTCAGGTCCTCAAAACTGCAGGTCATGTTACCCAGTACCATGAGAGATCGGATGCATCCTCAGTGTGGTTAAACAGTCGGCTGTCACCCAGAGACAGGTGATAACCAATAGGCCTGTTCATTTTCCTTCTGTCTTTCACAGGCATTGTACAATGACCCCTAAAGTGTCAGTGCATCTCTGCAGAAGTCATGTTAAATTGTGTCAAATTAAAATTTGAGATTCACAGCAGATACTTAGTTTGTGATCTCATTTTGAAGCTTTTTGCTACCTTCCAGGGTCTTGGCTGACATCTTACAGGGTTGTGGGTTATGATTAATATTAACAAAGACCTGTATGTACCATTGAGGCACTGAGGTGCTGGACACAGGACACTCTGCAGGATCCAAATTGCCTTGGGCCTCTCCTGGTAGATATTTCAGAATTTTTTTGGAACCTTACTGGCACAGGGTTCTTTCTTTGTCAAGCAGGTGATACATCTTACATGAAATGCGTTTGAGTCAATGGGACATTTGGCTTCTTTATCCGTGGGATTTTACTGTAGGCCTAATTATTTTTTTTCAGTTACTTTGGCAATATTGTCTTTTTATTCATTTTTAATAGTAATTTAAAGTTTTTCAATTTAAATTATGTTTCTAAAGCTAGTTCTGGAAATAGTAATCTTCATGAAAAATAATAACCCTGTACCTTGTATTGATCACTAACTTCTACTCTGCTACTGCTAACAGCATTGTAAGGAAATGTTGTTTTGATACACACTTCAGAAAAATATCTCAGCAACAACTCAAAAACCAAAGACCAAATTTTCTGGAGATGTTCATGACATTATGATCAAAATTGATCAATTTTGAATGATGTTTTATTTGTTATTTAATTTTTAATATTGTGATTGGTTATTACATAGTAATTATTCATATGGGTATGGCATATTATTTGTTCAATCTGTAGAGCTGGACAGTAGGTTTAAAACAATATAAGGACCACTTCTGTGCATCTTACATTAAGGTAAATATAACCAGTCGAAGTCATAGTTTAAAATTTGTTTGCTTAAATCTCCCTCAATATTGATCCCCGACACGCCCAATTTCAGTTTCATGAGTTACTCATGTGACCAAATCAGCATGCCAAGTTTTGTTAAAATCTGTGACAATGAGGTCCAAAAGTGTGATGATTTGACATGGAATGACCCGTGTTCAGATATGTTCTGGTTTGTTGTTCTTAAACAGATTGCACGTTTTTCCATCTCTTACCCTCCTCTATGGACTCACTAAGTGAGATTTTTCTCAAGCTTGACATAAAAACATTTTGCAATTTATGAAGATCTGCTGATAATTTTTTCTTCAGCTTTTTTTTTGTCTTAGAATGGTGGTCAAAGTCAAATCAGGCAGACATCTGTCCCTCCGTCCCAATAGCTCATATCTCAATACCGGGCAAAATGATGATTTAAAAGCCACTAGTGCAGTGAAGATAACTTCAAGATGTTTTCAACTGATGCTTCTGAAAGCGTTGTCACAGCAAATGCATACATGTGGTCAGAAAATTGGCTGAGCTCTGTCATTTTCCGTTAGAGGAATTCACCAATTCCTTTCATGCAAATCACAAGACTGCTTACGATATCAGGTTTTTTTTAGAGTTTGAAACTGATCTTTTTTTTTTGTTAGGAAAGATGTATGTCATGCTTAAAATGTGCTGATGGGTTTCTTGTCTATATTACCAGATTGGAGTTGGCTACATTGTCCTTGAAGCCGCTGTACTACATACATTTTTACCCTGTTTTTTTATTAAATTAATCTTCACTAGCATTCCATGCTCCTAATCCAGGGTCATGTGGCCTCACTTAAAGATCTGTGCCATTTGATCTTGAGTCTTTGTGTTTCGTCTTTTTTTTTATACATAATCTTCCATCGTACTCTGATTGAGCTCCTGCTGGTGTACATGGTCTCATATTAATGGGTAATATCCCAGACTGCTTATTTAGCACGCAGTGGGAAATCTCAGTCAGGCTTTTTTAATTTTAATTTTTTTTAAGTCATGGCACGTGTACATGTCTGAAGTGCTGCTAAAAGTACATTACATACTGGATTTTATATCCTAGATGAAATATTAAATGTAATTTTATCACTGAAAATCTCAAGTATCAGTCTGTCCTGTTTCCTGTGGATATTTTAAATGGTTTTGCTAAATGCCACTTACATTCTTTCACACTATGCATAACCCTCCAACATGAAATCACCTACAAGGACAAAGACCCTGGATTGGGGGGGGTTGGTTAAAGATCAAGGGCGGGATAAACACAAGACCCCTGAGTGGCGTTTTGGATGAGTGCCAATGGTTGGAGTGACATAGAGTTTGGGAACAAAAGGCCTTTTTATAATGGACTAGGAAATGATAAGGAAAGTGTATTGAGCTGAAAGTACTGCTCTGACAAACCACTTTTCCTCCAGAGGTTTTCCGTGAATTATCAGTGACGCCATTAGGTCATACTTATTGTTACCAAGCTGGATCACAGCTTTGATGAGGCATGTCACCTTTTCTCCTGTCTTGGATAAGAGCTGCTGCAAGTTGCTGAGTAGAACGTTTCTAAGCAATTAAATCAGGAATAACTTTCTTCTGATGAAGGGGAACGGCTTGCCAGTTATTAAATAAATAAATAAATATGTATATATACATAGGCCCATGACAATGTTGGCCATTCCGGCCTTTATCGGTTGTGCTTAATATGGGAGCTTTTCCATTGCACTAAGCACCATACTTTTTTTGTACAGTACATTCAGTACATTCCCTTTTCCATTGATTACCTGTACCGAAACTGCCAAAACAGCTGGGGTACTTTTTTAGTGCTTTATTTGTTGATTGGTTCTGCAAATAGCCTGCCTCTGAAACCATATTATTATGGGCCTATTCATGTATATGAAAGGCCCATATTGTTATTTACCTAGTAAACTACTTTTGCCAAATTTGCACTTGGCCTGTGAAACCGACGGAGCTCAATTTGGTGCCAAATCGAAGGGATAGATTAGGCAGACGCTATGAAATATAGATTGTCTCGGTGCGACTTACGGATTCCGTGCTATTCGCTCTCAAAGTCGAAAAAAACTTTATTTTTTATTTATAGATTATACTATATTTATTATTCTTCCGCCGATTTTTGGCAATTAATGCGGGTCGTGCCGTAGCGTGCAGCCAGGCAAGCTATATATCAAAACGTAGTCCTTGATGGTGTGACGACTGCTATTACTTTTCTCTATCATTAGTGTTACCATGG
>JABFDZ020000037.1:10856453-10868057 GCA_019775955.2 Pollimyrus isidori
TCTGTCTGTTTATTTACGTTCCTCATACCTCAATGCTTGGCAGCCCCTTACTTTTTCCTCTCCCCCCCCCCCCCCCCCCCTTTCTAAAATATGCCATGCTTCCTCTGAAATTCAGCCCCAGCAACTGGCCTCCTGCTTTAAATAGTAGGAAGGGTTTGGTCCTAAGCAAAAATACCCCCCAAAGATAAGATCAGGGTCTGTGGTATAGTTCAGGGTGTGGTCCAAGAGGTCCTCCCCCATCCCCGTTTGGTGATGTGTGATTGTTGAATCAGCCATGGGTCTGGTTCACTGCTGATGATTCCTGTCCTCCGGAGGGAGACAGAAAGCCCCTGGACCCTGCAGCAGCCTCACGACCAACAGCAAGGCAGCCCCAAGCTCCATGACCATCATTGCAGAAAGGGGTGGTTGGGATGCGTTTGCATCTATCTTTCTGTGTGTGTGTGTGTGTGTGTGTGTGTGTGTGTGTGTGTGTGTGTGTGTGTGTGTGTGTGTGTGTGTGTGTGTGTGTGCGCGCGCACGCGCGCGCCTGAGTGTGTGCCTGTCCATGTGTGTAGCAGAGAGAAATGGGGAAAATGTCCATTTGTGGTAGGTGATTTTATCAATGACTTTTGTGACAATAGTTAGACAAAAAAGATATACAGGTCAATTGTCCTGTGACTGCTTACACAGAGAGTCAACCTGCTGTAGTGACCAATTTATTGGGCACATCTGCTTGTTAATGCAAAGCCCCACTGTTGTGGCTGAATACAAAAAAGTACACAGACATGGTCAGTAGGCCATTGGAAATGTTTGTCTGATCTCAGAAACAGCTTCCCTCCTGGAATTTTCATGTAGAGAATGGTGCAGTCTGCAGATATTCTACTGCCAAAACATCTTGCTAATGAGGGAGGTCAGATGAGAACAGCCAGACTCATTAAAACTAGTTGGAACAGTACAATGCAAAAATAATAGCCCTGTATATTAGAGGTATGCAGAAAAGCTTATCTGAATAAACAGTTGATCTACCCATGAAGTGGGTTTGTAGAAGAAGGTCTCCTACCTGGGAATAAAGCTGCTGCTGAGCGCATGCAGTAGTAATGTCACTGCAAAGGGTCAACAAAAGATAAATGATTTTACATGTTTCAGATTTCTGAACAACTGAGTAGAGTGGTGAACAGTGGAGGAAAAGTACTCAGTTTTCATACTTAAATAGAAGTCTTGATGCCATACCAAAACGTTACTCAAATAATAACCTTCCAGTGAAATGCTAATCAAGTAGAAGTAAAAGGTACTCGTGTTTAAAATATGGCTGCCAAAATTAGTCTGTGTAGTTGACGACATCAATGCTGAAAATCGTATGACACTGATATTTTAAATCCAAAGTCTTTTTAAAAATAAAATTACCTTTATGCTTTTGGAATCGCTTCAATATTTTAAAACAGATGTTTTCCTTTAATATTGCTACGTAATTAAATAATATTAGTACTGTGGTACCTTAGTTCTCAAACTTACTGTAACTCCAAATGGAATCCTAAAAAGTTAGTTCTGATCAAATTTTCCCCATAAGAAATAATGCAAAACCATTTAATTGGTTCCCAGCCACAAAAAAATACACCTAAATATGTTTTTTTTTTTTTTTTAAAGCATTTAAAAACAAAAAATGGACCGGATAAAACAAGAAGAGCATGTACTGTACTAAACACATCTAAGCACATTTATCAAAATGACAAATTAATTTGTAAAATAAGAAAATAAATGTATCCAAACAATGTGTCCTGCCCCGATCATCCACTCCTTCCGTGTGCCATGGCCCCTTGTTAATCCCGTGTGGAATCCCCGTGTGATCAGCTGTTCCTGGTTGTTGTCATTAGTCCTCTGTATTTTGTACGCGTTTCAGTTTGTTTCCCCAGTCCAGTTATTGTATTGTCCATCTGCATTTTGCCTGCCTTACCTGTAAATTAACCTCTGTATTCCCTGATACCCTGACATCTGCGTCTCCATTCCGTCCCCGCTGGGCACGACAATATTATTATAATGAAATGTATTAATGATTCATTATTGATATTAAAATAATGAATTAAATATTTATTTTTAAATGTATTTTATTATGTAATAATAGTTACTGTTACTATCTATCATTGTATAAATGTATTTTTACTGTTTAAAGATATGTATTCACCTAGTGTAAACATGCTAAGACTGAAGCTTTACCCTTTGTTTTGACTGAGAGACGTGCCACGTGACTCATTTCCACGTGCATACAAATTGTCTTAGCATGGTGTTCACGGTTTGACTTCTGAGATTCAGATCGAGTTCTAGGTATTTTTTTTTTCGAACTGGTTGGTTCGACTTATAAGAAATTTGAGTTCTAATGAGTTTATTGATCCCCATGGGGAAGTTGTCTTCATGCTTCCTTCACCTTGCTCTTTGTAGAGTAAGCAGTCTGTGAAGGGCTGCCACCTGCAGCACCACCCAGGGAGCTGGGAGTTAAGGGCCTGGCTCAACGACCTGCAGATGTGCTGAGGTTGAGTTTGAACCGGTGACCTGCTGATCACAGGTACACAGGCTAAGCCCAGTGTGCCACATGCTGGCCCCCTTAGTAAAAATTACGGTAGTAGTTCAAATTATCAAAACAAAAAGGTGGTTTTATATCTTCCAAAGTTTCAGTGGCATACGTGCTATGCACGAGCATCTGAAGAGGAAAGGCACAGGTGGATGATGGACCACCAGAAAAGGCAAAAAAGCTTTTAAATATCTTTTGTCATTGTAACTGCTACATACACTAATTTTTAAAGCTATAAAGTTGCCAGTCTGCTAGAATTTCCATTGAATAAGGGTTTGTGAAAATGTTTTGGCTATAATCTCCACTTATTCTATGTTGATTGACGGATGTGTATTCATGTGCGTTGGGCTTGTTGGGACTAGTGTTATTATAAGCTAAAACAAAGAAAAGGACACTAAATAAAAAATGCCACACTAGCCTCTCTCTTCAGTCATTTCAGTGCTTATTACTTCCATGATTTACCAAAATAGTAGCAAACTCAGTAACTAAATTTCAAAAGCATAAGGATGTGCGGAATTTACAGGTTACTAACTTTTGGCTGTCAAAGTATGCATCTCTATAATATTTTAGACGGACAATCTTCTTTTAGAATTTGGGGACATTATGCCCACGAGTGCCAAAAAGCCATCCTCTTTTTTCTTAACGTACAGTTTGTTGTTGTCAAAATAAATTAGTCAAGTTGATTTTCTGGAGGAAAGTTAATTGTTTAGATTAATGAATCATGAAGTAGATTGTTTGTAGGTCACTTGGCCACAGTTGGAAACTGCATTGCCATGCATGATGTCAGGCTAGCATTAGACCATTGTGCTAAGGAGAACTGTGTATAGCCCAGTTTGTCTTGTGGAAAACATACCTGTCTGTGCATTGACCGCGCATGTGCAAGATAATTGATTGGGTGTTTCCAGTAGGTGGCAACACTTTCACAGATCAGTGTAATAGTAATCACGATTATAGTGATCAACTACTTACATGGATCAAAAAGCTTGGGATCATCATTCCTTTAGAAATACTGTTTAAATAATTTACTTATAGTGATCAAGTAATCCATGTACAGTGTTCATTTTGGGTCTTTTTATACATAACATTACAAGTACGGTAATTGCTGGCCTACTTTGCATTGTGGAAACCTGTCTGCTTCTGGCCAGCTGTTAAAATACAATAACCCAGCCTTAATAGCTAACTCAAAAGTTCACGTGGTGTGTTTGCGGCCTGTGTACCATGAGTTTAAATGATATCAGCTTGAAATATTGATGGGTGTAACTATAGTATGCTGGGAAATGTATTAATTTTCTCAGCCAAATGCTGCCAGCTGTGTGTAATATACTTTCTTTCTTTCTTTCTTTCTTTCTTTCTTTCTGTGGAGTTTCACTTTTCCACATACACATTCTTTTCTTTCATTTTCCGTTTTGTTTCTCTCCTCTACCTTGGATCCAGATCTTGCATCCCTTTTAGCCTTGCAGAGGTCACATGTCCGTTAGCCTTCCACACAGTGGCACTCTACATCACCCAAAGAAAATTGCCGGCAATAGCAGAGGGCTTACAGCATAAAATCATAAATAGTTGCTGCCTGTAGGGAGCCAACGGGCGGGGTGTGCCCTGACTTCAGTGCTCTTATCAGTAAATCAGGCATTGCTAACGGCTAGCTGGCTGACGCGCTGTGGGAAGGGCTGCAGTTGCTGCCCCTAGGCGGAGCTCAAAGAAACGCAACAGGGGGTTGCATATTTTCTGTTATCTGTTTTTATGGCGGCATAGGTTGCGTGCAAAGCCTGTTACAACCCTGGCATGATAATATTAACAAATCAGTTCAGAGTGAGGTTGGGCTAACACAAACTGCAGTGCTAAGGGTTGTTTTGATAATCAGATAATTTGTTTTGCTGTCTTTTTCTACATTTGTATTTATAATGGGTAGCTTGCTGCCACATGCTGGATGTGTCTGACATTGCTGACATGGGACGGTAACCTGCACCTTGCCCCTCATCGTCACATGCTAGCCCAGACACCATTGTTCTGTCTCTCCTTCGCATCCTGTTGCCCCACTTCTTAAATGTAATTTGTCACAAATGCACAATGTGTGGCTCTGCAGGTTAAGGCACTGTGCTTTTGAGACAAGGTTGCAGCTTTGCAGAGTGAGTCTCTGAACAAAAGGGCCCTTTGACCCCAATTACTGTCTATGCCTGCTTCCTCAGTTATATCTTGCATTGGATTTAAGCACCTGATAAATAATTAAATGTAAAATTTTCACACTGGCTACAAATTTAATTTAACCACAGATAAATCAATCACTGGGTTATCCTCATCCCACCTCACTCCTTTATGATTTTTTTGAAAATATTTTTGTTTTAGCAGTCATGCTGCTCTTTTCAGGCTGCAGTGTCCATGTGTGTGGCTCTGTAATCTTACTACAAATATTAAACACTTATAACGACCCTGGAACCTCTGTGGAGGATTGGCAAGATGGCCTTGTCTCTGCCGTGCGTTTGAAACCTCATTTGACTCATTGCAGTGTATGAGCTTCTGACAGCGCTACCTTGTGGGATGGAGGTGCACGACCAGAAGATTGTTAACAAGGGGCTGGAGGATGAGATGGTGAGAAGCTCTTATTCTTGTCAGTTTGGATGGAATGGAAACTGTGGATGATGCACGGACTGTGGATGATACATGTGGATGATACATGGTCGTATATGCCACTAGTAACATTTTTAATTAAAAAAAAATCATATCTTCTGATTATCATAATACACAAAGAAGTAATATGACTGTTGTATCCTGTGTTTTGTGCAAATTTGAGTGGTGGTTGTGAAATGTGAAATAATAATAACGCAAATTCTTGCTGATGGTGTTGGTCCTAAGCAGATTCCTGTAATGAGATCGATCAGAACCCTCCTGTCTCTGTCCTAATAACATGGGGTGCACTGCAAGTGGGCCTGACCTTAACCCTTGTCCCTGGCCGGCCCTCGCAGGAGGTGTCCGGCTACAGACTGAGCCGTTGGAAGCTACTCCTGGTGGCCCTGGGTGTGGTGGCAAGTGGCGGCTTCCTGCTGCTGCTGCTCTATTGGCTGCCCGAGTGGTGCGTGAAGAGCACGTGCACACGGAGCAGTGTGCGCGATGCCCAGGTGCTGCTGCTGCGTTCCACCGTACGTACCGCACCGGCTGTGTGTCTTCATTGTGTACCTCACTATTACACACCTCATCAGGTGCCTCCTCATTGCACATCTCCCCATCACACACCTCATCAGGTGCCTTCTCGTTGCACATCTCCCCATCACACACCTAATCAGACGCCTCGTCGTTGCACATCTCCCCATCACACACCTCATCAGGCGCCTCCTCGTTCCACATCTCCCCATCACATACATCATCAGGCGCCTCCTCGTTGCACATCTCCCCATCACACACCTCACCAGGTGCCTCCTCGTTGCACATCTCCCCATCACACACCTAATCAGGGGCCTCCTCGTTGCACATCTCCCCATCACACACCTAATCAGGGGCCTCCTCGTTGCACATCTCCCCATCACACACCTCATCGGGCGCCTCATTGCACATCTCCCCATCGCGCGCCTCATCAGGTGCCCTCTTGCTGCACATCTCCCCATCACACACCTCATCGGGCGCCTCATTGCACATCTCCCCATCACACACCTCACCGGGCGCCTCCTCATTGTACATCTCCCCATCACATATCTCACCAGGTGCCTCCTCGTTGCACTTCTCCCCATCACACACCTCATCAGGCGCCTCCTCGTTGCACATCTCATCATCAGGCGCCTCCTCGTTGCACATCTCATCAGACGCCTCCTCGTTGCATTTCTCCCCATCACACGCGTCATCACGTGCTTCCACTCATCGCGTACCTCACCCTCACACACTTCCTCAAGCACCTCCTCATTATGCACCTCATCATGACACACCTCATCGGGTGCCTCCTCATCATGCACCTTGCCATTACTCGTCATCAGGTACCTCTTTATCATGCATGTCGTCATCACACACCTTTTAAGGTACCTCATCAAGGACCAGGCTATCACACGCTTTCACAAGCACCTCCTCATCGTACAGTTCATCATCACACAACTTTTCAGGTGCCTCGTTGTGTACTTTGCTGTCACACACCTCCTTATGTGCCTCCTCATTCAGCAGCATCAGCTTAAATTACCTTAAATGATCATTGTTCAAAAATGTGATTTTGTGTCAGGTTGTCCCTTCAAAATCTTTCCTTAAGTCCCCTTTAATTTGTTGACTATGCATACTATATTTGGCTAATGAATACCCCATCAAGTTATTTAACTAATTAATAAATTTTATTAAAAGAGCAGATGTCTATTGACATTTACTCACTTATCACCACCAACTAATTTGGCAGACCCTCTTGGTAGATATTAAGTTCTGTTTAGCTATATAGTTTATTTTCTACTCTCAAATATTGCAAAAACTTCAAATCTGTAGTTTCCCTTCCTGTTACTGTGAATCAGACAACACTGAGCGTCTTAATCATGCCTGCCATGCTTATAATAGAAAACATGTTGCTGTTCTGATGCCTGAAGTTTCTTTCCTGAGCTCCAGGAACTGGTTGCGCTCTGAGTCTTCCCTGATGAGGTAAAGTCATTGTGGCACTTGGATATTACAGTATAATGAACTATAAATTAAAGAATAGTCTAATTTTATTTAATATAGTAGTACCTCAGTACTCAAATTTCTTAAAAGTCAAACCAACCAGTTTTTTAAAAAAAAAATACCTAGAACTCGATCTGAATCACAGAAGTCAAACCTTGAACGCCAACCTAAGATAACTTGTACGGGCGGGGAAATGAGTCACGCAGCACATCTCTCAACAGAAACAAAGGGTAACGTTTCTGTTTCAGTCTCGCATTCGCTGTGAGAGCACCGTGCAGGTTTACACAAGCTGTATTCGTATATTTAGATAGTAAAAATACATTTAAACAATGAGACAGTAACAGTAATTATTATATAATAAAATGTATTTTAAAATAAAGATTACCCCCCTCCCTCTCCTTAAATTGAGGAAATAAAAATAAATAAATATTTAAGTACAAATAAAGCAGTCCTCTGCAGAGGGGGGGTGGTGGAGGGGGAAAAAATAAAATAAACATTACTTATTAATAATTTTAATATTAATAATAAACCATTAATACATTTAATTATACTGTAATAATATTGCCGTGCCCAGTGGGGACGGAATGGAGACAAGGGCGTAGACGTCAGGGTATTGGGGAATTCAGGTTTAGTTACAGGTAAGGCAGGCAAAACACAGACGGACAATACAATGAGCAGACTGGGGAAACAAACTGAAACGCAGACTAAATACAGAGGACTAATGACAACAACCAGAAACTGCTGAACACATGGGGATTACACACGGGGTTAATGAGGGGGCGTAGCAATCGGAAGGAAGCGGACAGGACACAATGTTTGTTTATTTTCTTACTTTAAAAATTACTGTTTTGATAAATGTGCTTAGATGTGTTTAGTACAGTTATGTTTTGCTTGTTTTGTCCAGTTCATTTTGTGTTTAAATGCTAAAAAAAACATATTTCGGTGTAATTTTTTGGGGCCGTGAACCAAATAATTGGTTTTCCATTATTTCTTATGGGGAAAATCAGAAAACAAAATCATGAGTTCTGAGGTACCGCTGTAATTGTTATGTTGAGCAAGTTATGCCCAGCTTGCTTGTTTTCCACCATTTTTATTGGAAAGCTGCCTGTGAGGTTTCTGTATCTAATTTACCAAAACATGTTTCTGAAAAGCCAAGCTAATACTATATATTTAAAGTATGATTTTATTTCCCGGTTGCCTTTTCTCTTTATACCATAACATGCCCTGTAACCTCTAGTTTGCATTCCATTGAATACCTGGTGCCTGTCCCTGTTTTTGCTGTGCTGTATACACACTAAATTCCATGGGGTTTGCGATAAAAGTTCCCTTTACACCATGCGTCACGGAAGCATCTGACTTTCTCCGGGGATCGCACTGTATTACAGGATGAGTTCAAACGGTGGTTCCTCGCCAGGGTGCGTGTGATGCTGGCCGCAGGCAGGAACCCTTTCGACAACCTGGATTCCCTGACCACCTCGGCCATGGCTAATGGCCACACCCCCCTCCACTCAGGCAGCCCCCCGGGAGAGCTCATTAGGAAGTTCCAGGCGGAGTACCAGCCTCTGAAGGTACAGTATGAGTAAAACACACGGAGACACTCACTGACTCAGACACAAGTCCATTTCTTCAGGTTCAGCTGACTTATTCTGAAGGAATTACTTATTCCCTCGAAAGCATGCAGTAAGAAGTAGTTCCCAGTTTCACTCTTTTTCCAGAATCTTTTTCCAGTGTTAAATTACCATTGGTTATCTAGGGGAAGAAAGAGGCACATGACATTTTCAGTGTGCTATGTGATTTTCCCTCCCTCCTCCTTTCAGTAGCACATTCAGCATATCATCATTCCAACTGGTGATTCCCAGTGCAAGTTTATAAGCAAAATGCCATGATTTGAGTTTACATGCACCAAGTGTAGAATCAAATCAGATCTTCCGTGCATGTACACTGGCTTGCATCCAGGATTGCCGCACAGTCCTTCTACAAAGATTTAACTTCAATGAATGATAGCCAGCCTTTCCAAGTGGTTATATTTAATATTAGAAGTGAGCACAATACAGATGTCAATCTGATCAAGATACCTCTTTCTGTGACCCATAAAATGTAAAAAAATATCTGCAACAAGTTATCGTTCAGCTTCTATCAGATTTGGGTTGTTTATTCCAATAAAGCTTCATTCTGATTATTGACTATGGTGGCCCCACGACATGAAATATTCTTAATCTGGTCTTTGTTAGTTTACTAAAATATTAAAATAAGTTAATCAAGCTAAATACTCACCTGTTATTCTTGTAATTATTAGCATCTTGTCCGTGGTAGCGTGGCAAGAGAATTGATGTTCAGACCCTGCTACTTTATTTTTGCCACTGTTATTCCAAGGAAAAATGTATTATGCAACCATCGTAACTCGCTAATGTACACACACAGTGCACGTGTCCCCTTATTCTGTATAACCACTGTTATATACATACAGATATGCATGACATCCATACATGTATTTCTTAGAGTGATCGTCCACTATATTGCGGTTCACCTATTGTGTCCCTGATACATCACAGATTTTTCCCTGACGTATCACAGTTCTCTGCAATGTTTCTGTGTGTGTGCGTGCGTGCGTGTGTGTGTGCGTGTGTGTGTGCGTGTGTGTGTGTGTGTGTGTGTGTGTATATATATATATACACACACACAATACAGGCCAAAAGTTTGTACACACCTTCTCATTCAATGTGTTTTCTTTATTTTCATGACCATCTACATTAGTAGATTCTCAATGAAGGCATCAAAACTATGAATGAACACGTGGAGTTTTGTACTTAACAAAAAAAAGTGAAGTAACTGAAAACATGTTTTATATTCTAGTTTCTTCAAAATAGCCACCCTTTGATCTGATTACACACTCAGCAACAACAACAAGTGCTAAACACCTCTGGGAACTCCTGTAAGACTGTTGGAAAACCATTTCAGGTGACTACCTCTTGAAGCTCATCGAGAGAATGCCAAGAGTGTGCAAAGCAGTAATCAGATCAAAGGGTGGCTATTTTGGAGAAACTAAAATATGAAACGTTTTCAGTTATTTCACCTTTTTTTGTTAGGTACATAAATCCACATGTGTTCATTCATAGTTTTGATGCCTTCAGTAAGAATCTACCAATAGTCATGAAAATAAAGAAAACTCATTGAATGAGAAGGTGTGTCCAAACTTTTGGCCTGTACTGTATATGTATACAGTGGTACCTCGGTTCTCGAACTCACTAGAAATCGAATTTCTTGAAAGTCAAACAAACCAGTTTGACCTAGATCTCGATCTGAATGTTATAAGTCGAACTGTGAACGCCGACCTAATATAAATTGTACGCGCCAGAAAATGAGTCATACTACATGCAATTCTTACTTAAATTCTTACTTGCATCAGTTGTTTCTGGTTGTTGTCATTAGTCTTTTGTATTAAGTCCGCGTCTCAGTTTGTTTCCCCAGTCCAGTCATTGGCTGCGTTCAACTTGCTTACAGCAATGGCTTAAAGCAACGTATTCCAATCCTGATGTATGCATTATGATTAGATGCACTGCGAGCTCTGACCCAGCTTCACAAACTGGAACCGCCTTCGTAACGGCACATCTTTGCCGTTATTGGCTGAAGAGTTTAGTTACACGCATGACGTTTGTATCCCAGGCAGTTCCGATGCATAATCTGCTATCTCTCCCGAATATCACATAAAGCAGTGAGAACTGTTTTTTAGTTCATTTACCTAGTAAAATAAAGTTTAAATAAATTACATAAATGCTCTAATAGTACACCGTAAGTTAGTGGTTTATTTATTGTTAGTTACTGTGATGTTGCGCTGCTTTATGTGGTTAATCGTCCAGTCTGTGAAGAAGGCATTAAAATTTATATTAGGTTAGCGTTCACGGTTTGACTTCTGATATTCAGATCGAGTTCTAGGTAAAAATGGTTTGTTCGACTTACAAGAAATTCAAGAACCAAGGTACCACTGTACCAACCCTTTCAAGTTATAGTTGCACTGTAATGTCATCTGAATTGTTTTTCTGTATTCTGACTTGACATCGTTTTCTGAAAAGTTATTGTATGTTGTGAAATATTATTGTTCTTTTAATGGTGTGTGAATGTGCCCTGTGATAGGTTGCCACCATGTCATGGGTTGTTTCCAACCTTGCGGCAGTAGCCTGAATAGGAAAAGTGGTTTGAGTGGATTGATGGATGGATGGATTGATTATTGTTGTTTTGTGAAATGTTGTGATTTCTGAAATATTGTGTTTTCCGAAATGTATTTTGTTGAAATGTTGTTGTGTTTTGACACTCCCGTATTAATGTGGCTATTGTGGTACAACTTTACTCTTCTAGACCTCAAGACCGTCGGCCCCAGAGGTGTGGACTCGAGTCATGTGACTTGGACTCGAGTCAGACTCGAGTCATGAATTTGATGACTTTAGACTCGA
>JABFDZ020000037.1:10887481-10897970 GCA_019775955.2 Pollimyrus isidori
GCCACCCACGCAAACAGTTAAAGCACACAAACACTCCAAAAACAATCCCAAACGATCCAAGAACAATCGCTGCAGCTTAACACCACTCTCACGCAGCAATCCCAGCAATCCTTCACTTCCGGAAGTGGCAATCAGATGTGCCTGAGTCAGAGGCGAATGCAGTGCTTGCTTTATCAGGCTCTGTGGACATTCATTTATACAACTGGGTACAGTGAATGTGCTTCCCTGGGAACCCATAACCTTCTTAACATGTACATTTCAACTGGTGTTTCATTGTAGGGAAGGACGAGCTGCCCTCATCACCTCCTTCTGTGTGTTCAAGTTCATGGCCCTCTACAGTATTATTCAGTACATCAGCGTGACTCTCCTGTACTCCGTGAGTGTGCTATACCCTGCCCGGCCTGCCCAGAGACAGGGTGCCTGTTTCACCTGCAAGGCGTTCCATTGCTTCTATACCCTGGAGGTAGTTGGCCCTAATCTTGACAATTTGGTTGTTGATGTTTCAGGTCCTGAGCAACCTAGGAGACTTCCAGTTCCTTTTTATCGATATTGCCATCATTCTCCTCATTGTCTTCACAAGTGAGTATTAGAAGACATCCTTAGTTAGTGCCGGGGAGTCCAATGAACATAAAGGCTGCCGTATACTAATGACTTCTGGACAACACAAAATCAAACACATCAGCGAGAACAATCAGTTACATACTTAAAACGATGCTGCTACGTTGTTCATTCTGTGTCACACCACAACCCTTTAAGGCACAGAATGTTTTTGATGCAGCTGACCTACATACCGAGCACAAATAAACATGTTGTGGAGTGTGTGTCATTTTAAGAGATGAAGCAATTATGGGGTATGCAAAGCGTGAACTATGGCTCTCTGGTGTGTAAATACTTTGGAGAGACAACCTAAATCTTACTATTCGTGCCATTTTAATAAAGGAGATAACGGCTCTTTTAATGGAAATCGTTCTTTATTTACAGCCACTGTTGATTCAGTACTAGCAGTGGCACAGCTAAGGAAGACAACAATTTGCGTGTTACAGTTACAACATTTACTGATTTACAGAAATGCATGAATACACATATTGATTTACACTATTGAAACTGAAAATTCACCTTAGGTGCCTTACACCAGCAATCGGTAATCACTGCTCATGTTACGTTACGTTGCCAAAACTAAATTGGATTTTGTCAGTGTCATCTGAAGTATATGGCCAGCTTTAGTGAAATTAGGCAGAATTTATGAGAGCAAGTTAGCATCAGGGCAAGAGATGTTTGCTTTAGCCGATGATGTAGTTTAATTTTATTCAGAATCCATGGTTGGTGACATACGTAACATGATATTTTCCTATGACACCTGGAGTTTTCTGTATCACACATCATAAACTGATTTTCCACAAATCTGCCTGTGGTTCCTCCTCTTGTGAGCTGATGGCAGCACTATGCTAACCTTTGACCTGAAACCATGAACGCTGCCTGCTCTTTGCGCCCTTGTGCTTGCAGTGAGTCTCAACCCGGCTTGGCGGGAGCTGGTGGCTCGCCGTCCCCCATCAGGCCTTATCTCCAGGCCACTGCTTTTCTCTGTGTTGACCCAGATCCTCATTTGCCTGGGTTTCCAGGCCCTCTCTTTCTTCTGGGTCCAGCACCAGAGCTGGTATGAGAAATGGACACCATTCAGTGAGTGAGTATATAATTGAGGTTGTTTTATTCATTTCTTTTAATTTTTGTATATCTATTATATAAGATAGAGAGATTATAAGAGTATAAGTATTTCTTTGTATATTCAGAATAAACATGACAATAAATTTGAACTTGTGTTGAGGTTTTGGTAGTGATTAGTCTCAGCCAGCTTCTCCTTTCTCTGTTTCTCTCTCTGTTCTTCAGTGCCTGCAACACGTCTGATTTTAGCAATATGTCAAATCACAACGACACAGAGATGGACGAGCACAACATCCAGAACTATGAGAACACAACTCTTTTCTACATCTCCTCCTTCCAGTACCTAATTGTTGCTATCGTGTTCTCCAAAGGAAAGCCCTTTAGGCAGCCAAGCTACAAAAACTGTACGTGGTCTTGTTTTACTTGCATTTTCTCCAAGTGTGTCTATAAGGTTGTTGCTTCTTGAGTAAATTCAGTAGACGGTGTATTCTCAGTGTCTCTGAATAATGCTATGTAACCTCATGTGAGGCTTGAATAATCTTCTTGTGTTTCTCTCTCTGCAGGGCCCTTCATGCTGTCAGTTCTCACCCTTTACTCTTTCCTGTTCTTCATCATGTTATATCCAACCTCTGCTATCGACAACTTCCTGCAGGTGAACGTGCAGTCAGAAATTCATAGCATGGTTTTATGAATGCATTGCCGAGTAGAGTTCTGAGTGTTGTGATTCAAATAAAAGGCATCAATTTTAGGATTAAAATAGGTTGTACTGGAGGACTTTATGGTAGATAGATGCTAAGAAACTGTGCAGACTATTGGGTTCATCCCATGCTCTCCCCTTTTAGATCGTGTGTGTTCCATTTGAGTGGCGAATGACAATGCTTTTCATCATTGTGCTCAACGCAACTGTATCCATTCTCATGGAGGTATGTTACTGTGTGACTTCTGTTGTGATTTAAGGAATATGACTCCAGTATAGGTAATGGCCTATTGCTTAGTTTACCTGAATCTTTCAACATAGATACATAGAGTCATGGAGCCTAACATGATATTTTTGTGCATGACAATATGCTTTGGGATTGGCCGGAAGCTCCTTATTTTCCCTTCAAGGCTGTCCAGAATGTGAGCATTTTTGACACTGACATCTTCTTAAATGTACCCTAAATGAGCCTGGATGCCCCTGCCTGGTTTGCTGTGGAAAAGCATGGCCTGCCTCAGCACACACTCTCGCCATGGTGCTGCTCCTTGGTTAACCGGTTGAACTTCTATCCTAATTTATCAGCACTGGGACAAAACAGCTAACAGGGAAGATCAGCCCGGAGGTGGATGCCTCATAATGCTGCCTTTTGAGTTCTGCTACATCTAACAAGGTCATAAGTCCCACAGTTTAAAATAGCATTCTGAACCCACCTGGAAGCTGAAAGAGATACAGCTTACTTTGAGTCAAATAGCTTACTTTGAGTCAAGTAGCTGGAAGGTTGCCCTATGACTGGGACCAGGCATCTCAGTCATGGCCACTGCTTTACACCAACCCAGTGGGGCCCCTTGGCTCCTGCGTGAACCCTGTATGGAAGCTTAAGGCACCACACTTCTAAGCCAAGTTTTCTACATCCAGCACAGACCTGCCATCCAAAAGCAGCATGACTGTGCGAAGCCAGGGTGAATCATTTTATATAAATGTGTACAGTCAGACCTCAGACCTCCAGAACTCATCATTAATGAGGAGAATCCACAGATGTTTGGTAGTGTGACTAAAAATGGTAATATGTGCTTATTTCTATAGTTAAAACCCTAAATATGCTTCTTCCAAAACACTTTAATTTTACTGTACAGCTGTTTTGAAAGATCAATTCAGGATTTCAGCTAAAGTGATTTTTTTCCTTTGCTTTTATTCCTTTTCTTTTCAATGACCCCCAGAACATATTTCCAGCTAATTTACCAGAGAATCATATCTTGGATTGATTCAGGTAATTAAGGATAAGTTGAGTAAATATGATCAGTAGCTCTCTTAATTTTCTCCTGCCCAATGCAATGTTCTTTAGATGCTCATCCTTGACATCATCTTATGGAAACTCGTGTTCAGCCGAAACAAGCAGGGCAGCTATGCCGTGACCCCTGCTTCACAGTCACCTCAGGTTGGAAACCTCACACTTCGTTCACTGTAGCTTTCACTTCCTCATGTCTCTCTTCACCCTGCCCTCTTCTCACACCTCCCTCCATACTGCGTTTGACTTTGCATGTGCATACAGTGATTGCTGTGATCAGTTTACCCCCCTACCCTACTCTGGGCTCCTGGTGCAGGAGTTCCTTGGCTTGTTGGCTAATCCACTAGCAGCTCCATTTGGGTCCATTCTGTCTGCAGCATAGTACCTTGTAGCTATGAATGGAGAACCTTCATCAGATATGTCTTCATCATAAGGTTGTTTAGAGGTCTCATTCTGGGATTACAGTATCTCTTCCGATCAGCTGTAATCAACAGGAATGGGCCTGTGAATCTGAGTCCTGGTGTTGCTTGGCCTTTCCCTTATGGTGAACAGTCTCAGGGTAGAGGCTGTGGTGAACAGTCTCGGGGTGAAGGGAGAAGTTTATAGTTGGTGGAGGATTCAAATCAAATTCAGTGTATTGTCTGCAGATAGCCAATAGGCTCTTATCATAATTATTATTTTTGTTATTTTTTGTGGGGGTAGGCCTTTATAATTATTTATTCGGGGGGGTAGGTTTTGCAACTGTGGGAGGAAGTCCTGTTTTCCACCCCATCGAACTCTGGCTCATCACTTTTTGAACCGTGAACCATTATGAACCATTCTTTTTCCCTTCACATACATCCCATTATTTGCATGAAAAAAATGAGCTGAAATGGATTCTCTTTTGATAGTAAATATTTTAGTTTATAATTTTATAATTTAGTCTTTCCATATGGTCATGTATTACACTAAGCATTCCACGGTGGATTCTGGGATGCAGAAGCGAGAAGATGGATGAGCTTTGCACTGGTGGCTGATGTCCTGTTGTTCTTACCGTTGACAGTCAGCCATTGAGTGCTGGTGCTCCAAGTGGCTTTGCTGCTGGAGGAAGCAGGTCCCAAAGGCGCGTTACATGAACCTGGCCCAGGAGCTACGCGTTGACCCTGACTGGCCCCCCAAACCCAAAACCATCACCGAGGCCAAGACACCCCCCAGTCCTGAGAGCCAATCCTCCCACATCCAGTCCGCCTCCTAGCACGTCCTCTGGCCTATGGGCTGAGGTGACCAAAAAGAGACTGAGACAGTGGAATGATAAACACTAAACATAGGCAGTGACCTCTGGAAGCCAGAGCCTCTTCAGTTTCTTGTGCTGACTTTGCAGCCTGCGACAGAGCCACTCCACCTGGCATTAATCTCCCAGGTTATTGCTGCTCTCCTTCATAAGGTTGTGCTTTTTGGATTCTCAGGCTGGGAACTGTCATTTCTTGTTCTCTTGGGCCTCTGCTCATGCCATTGCTCAGTTTCAGAAAAAAATCAAGAATTCTGCAATGGGATTTTTAAGATGATATCAAGATTTCCTGTGAAAAGCATACTTTACACACTGAGAGCTTAAAAACGGTTTTAGGAATTAAAACTTGGGATCGGTCATGGGAAAAAACTAAATGTACCCGAGAACGCACTATTTAATATATGAAATAAAAAATAAATGAATCTCAAAAAATGTAGATATGGCTTCTTGATGAAACAAGCTACTGAAATGCTGTCAGCTCATGCTGTCATGGCTTTTAGTTAATACTGAAATTGAGATGTGTATTTTATATATTTCTTCCTGTGGAAGAACATTCTGAAGAATGATAATCAAGAATAGCCAAGCATTGTGAACAGAACCCTCATTACAAATGAAGCTACTCTGATCTGTTTTCCAAAGTTCTGACAAAGATGGTGTGGAATGACGACACATCCAGTGAGCCCAGTAACTACATACAGTGGAAGTCCGGCACAGCACTTCATTTTATCATTTTTCTTCTAAAAATAGTTTGCTTTTCAATCACTAATAATGACACAAATTGACAGATTGTCTTATTGTAAAGGACAAAGTAATAACGGAGAACATGGATGTAGCAGCGATGTTAGGTTTTACCAGAGGACAGGGAGTTGTGCTTGTGTCATTTGCAGAGCACTTCAGGTAACTATTGGCTGCTTATCCTGTCAGTTTATTACTATTTTCATTGCAGTTGTTAATTTCTGACTGGGAGAGAACTCTACCTTGGTGCATGGTAGTAACAACGTAAGCCAAAGCTGACAGCATGTGCAGTGCTTGGGGCAATTACCTAATGACCCATCAGGGGAGCTTAGACTGAATTGAATTTGTTCTCAAATCATGTTTATTTTGTTGGATTTATCAATTATCAAATGTCAGTAATTATGGGAAACTTGCAAGACCAGAAAAAAATGGATGGTAACTTGCAAATTTGCAAGACCTGAAAGAAGTGGATCTAAGAGGTTTCTTTTCCTCTTTTCATAAACTATGTTGTAATACAGAAAAATGTTATTGATGCACAGGAACTGAGAAATCTGATTCAGCTTGTTCTTTTAATCTTATATGTAAATGGAAACCCTGGCTCCCCTACTTTCATAAAGCAATAAGACTAAGTGGAAACTCGTGTGCTTTTTCTGTTTGTCAGTAGGACAAGATGTTAGCAGTGGGTTTTGGAAGAAAAAAACATGAAGCTGTCTCTTGTCATTGCTGTTTTGTATACCTTAATCATGTTGTACAATTAAATAGCTTTTGTATTTAATTATTGAATTGCATCCACTCTCCATCAGAAGTAGTAAATATTCAAAACTACTCTACAGTACTTTTTACGTATTTACATTTTCATTAGTCAAGATATATTATAAAAGCAGTTCACTTTCATTATGTGTACACAAAATCAAATAACAATTTCATGGAATTCATCTACAGTATTTTATTTTTAAACCAATGCAATCAAGACCAAGTTTTGATTTGGTGGTACAAAAGTTTTGAGTTTTGTGTGCATAAGATCACAAGTATATAGGCTTTGCTGCTACTACAGTTCAGCTTTGGATCTTGGAGATTTTTACTGAATTTATTGCCTCAGGTAAATGTAAAGAAAACTGCAAACATTGTATTACTTACGTATATGGATCATTGTAATAAATGCTTTTGGTAACTCTCTTTTCCTTCTGGCAGTTCAGAATTATGCATTTTTTTCCCTAAATATACATAATGAATTTGAAAAATTTTCTACGCATAATTTATTTTTTATTTATTTTTATTTCATTTCCATGGGCTGTATTTCTAATTTTGAAAGCTTGATTCCTGTTTATTTACTCTTTTTTAAATAAACATTAAGAAAATGTATTGTGGTGTTCATTTTGTGTTATTTTCATTTCCCTTTTTACTCTGGTGCTATGCAAAATGTCCGGACCAAGAACATCACATCCTAGTACAGGGCATTAAGGGACTACAAAGAGTGACTTGGCAGCAGAGCACTGTACGAGATCTTCTCTATCATCTCTGCAGGACATTTATACCAGGAGATGCCGGAGCAGAGCAACCAGGATCATCAGAGACTGTCTGTTTGAGCTGCTGAAATCAGGCAGGCACTTCAGAAGTATAATGGCAAATACAGAGAGACCCAGGAGGAGCTTCTATTCTCACGACAACCTTAATATACTCAACTCCTGTAAACTCTTCCTACCTGTCACCAACCTGGGGGGCATTCCATGAAAGTAGCTGAAGAAAGGCAGACTTTCCCAAAAAAGTATTACAGTATCTCCATCCCAAACTCTCAAAATTGCATGTCCTTGAGAATCCTGAGACTGCGGTAAAGTTAGCTGTATATTCAGTCTTCCAGCTGTAAGATCTGTCAACAAGCAAGCCAGGTAGTTTTTAATCACAGACCTTTGATGTCCACAGCCAGAGATCTACACCACTAAATTTTTCATGTCAAACCCTTTTGCCATGTGTGCTGAATCGTATTAACATCTAAGAGTAGCTGCAAAGTGGCTATTTCTTCTGCAGTTCGATACTGGTTGAGCATTTTCAGATGATAGCAATGATTGCGCACCTAACTGGTGTTCCAGTGAAATTTGTAATTAACATTTGAATGTTTGCATGTGGACTTCATGTTCAATAGCTGGCCCTCTCATACAGTCACTGATGGTGAATGGACACAGTGTAATGAACAAAAAAGATCTGAAAATCGACTGGCGTGCATTGTATCCCATAGTCCATTAAGGCATACTTCATTGAACATGTCTATGTCATGTATATTTAGTAGAAAATGTACTACACCTTTCCCACTTTCAGTGACGCAGTGTGTGAGTATGTTATGCATAAGGTGGGATAGTAGGCTATGCTTACAATGTGTTGTAGTGTATCTGGTGCAGTAAGCTAGTGAGTTGTTGTATGTTGTACCATGATGTACGGATGCATGTGACATCTGTCCCTTAGACTCCGCTGCAGGCCATCCCCGGTTTTGGGAAAAGGAAGCTGAGTGTGTAAGTCTTCTGAGGCCAATACATAGCCTCTCCCTCACCAAACCCCCCACTGTGCCTCTTTATGGCAGCCTATGGTATCTGACAGTCAGGCTTCACACCCAATCAGTAGGTAATCTAGGAGCTGCAGTGGTCACAAAGCACTCTGCCAACCACTGCCCCATTGACATCTGGGTTGTATGGGAAGATAATTTATTTTTCAGTTTTTTTTTTTTTTATGTGGGGACAGCACATGCAGGCAGAGCTCGAGACACTGAGGAACCAGCAGCAGGTCATCTTGGGCCAATCTCTTACCACGGGAAACCAACCTCAGCCAATATTTGCTATCGACAAATGCAAAGGAGTAAGATAGGGATGTGTAATGGTTCCTGTTCTCTTCAATATCTTCCTTCTATGTGTCACCCATCTTCTTCCTTAGCAGCTTCAGCATAATAATAGTGTTGCAGTGGACTTTAGGCTCAACAGGAGGCTACAATTTCAATGATAAAGTAATATTGAATGAGTTTTGAAGGGTGACTGTTAACGTTGCGCAGGGAGTAACCAAGGTAGGCAAGTGACAATCCAAACAAACGGGGTTTATTCAGGGTAGAGGGTGGACAGCGACGCACATTAATGACAGATCTGGGGGACTGAACTCAGACGCAGACTAAATACAGGGGAAAAGCTACGAGTAACAGGACACAGGTGAGAACAATCAGGAATAAACGCAAGGTAACGAGGTGGGCGTGGCACACATGAAGATTGGACGGAGCGGGACGTAACAGTGGCAGATTAATTTAATGCTGAATAACAAAAAAGCATTATGAATATAAATTTAAAAAACTAAGAATTATTATAAAAACCACAAAGCACATTTCACTGACAAACTACGTGTGCATTTTTTCCACTGTCAGCAATCTGCTACATCATGCCTTTCTAGCTTTGGCAGCACCCACGGTGTTGCTCTTTGCTGTTATTGTACTTTATAATTCTTAATATTTTAATACAATGGTACCTCAGAACTCAAACTTAATCCATTCCAAACTCAGGTTCGATTCCTAAAAAGTTTAAGTTCTGATCAAATTTTCTCCATAAGAAATAATGGAAAACCAATTAATTGGTTCCTGGCCCCAAAAAAATTACACCTAAATATGTTTTTTTTTCTAGAATTTAAACACAAAATGAACCAGGTATAACAAAAATAGCATATACACATCTAAACACATCTAAGCACATTTATCAAAACAGTCATTTGTAAAGTAAGAAAATAAATGTATCCAAACAATGTGTAAAGTAAAAAAAAAACAATGTGTCTTGCCCCAATCGTCCCCTCCTTCCGTGAGCCATGCCCCCTCGTTAACCCCCTGTGTGATTAGCTGTTTCTGTTTGTTGTCATTAGTCCTATGTGTTTTGTCCAGGTTTCAGTTTGTTTCCCCAGTCCGGTCATTGTATTGTCCATCTGCATTTTGCCTGCCTTACCTGTAATGAAACCCTATATTCCCCACCTGACGTGTGCACCACAATATTATTATAATTAAATGTATTAATTGTTCATCATGAATTAAATAAAAATAATTAATATGAAATCTTTATTTTAAAATGTATTTTATTGTATAATGATAATAATAATAAAAATGCATTCAATGTCTATCATTTGAAGTACATCAAATATTTGCAGTTGTTGCCTCCCTCTCTGACTTGCCTACTCTCACAGGAATGCAAATACATGCACTGCTCAGGATTGCTTGGAAACAATATTGCCTTTGAACTTTTCTCTTTAGATTAGATTAGATTAGATTAGACTAGATTTGATTCAATAATGTGCAACAGGTATATAAAATTACTGATATTTAGAATGGTCAGTTATTGAGTGGTAATAATGAATGATGATGGTGTCTTGATAGAAACTGTTCTTGATTTTGCTGGTCTGGGACCTAAATCTCCTGTAGCATCTCGCTGATGGAAGGAGGGTAAACAGTCCAGGGTTGGGGTGTGAGGTAGGTGATGCTACAAGCCTACTGCAGGTCAGCGATGGTGGGCAGCAGGATGCTGATGATGTGCTGGGCAGTTTTCACAATCCATTGCAGGGCCTTTCTGTTAGCTATGGAGCAATTGTCATACCAGACTGTGGTATGGCACTAATTTTAACTGAAACACTATTTTTGGAATTGACAAGTTGTGTAGCTAAATTAATAATAATAATAATTTGTTACATTTATATAGCACTTTTCAAGGCACTCAAAGCACTTTACATACAAGGGGGGGGATCTCCTCAACCACCACCAGTGTGCAGCATCTACCTGGATGATGCGACGGCAGCCATAGTGCGCCAGAACGCCCACCACACACCAGCTTACTGGTGGAGA
>JABFDZ020000037.1:10940021-10954390 GCA_019775955.2 Pollimyrus isidori
AAGTTCTCCCCAAGCGAGCTTGATGGGTCGAATGGCCTCCTCTCGTTTGTATAGTTCTTATGTTCTTATGTTCTTAATTTCATCAGTGCCGGACATGAAACTCGCCAGTGTTTATTAGTGGAATAACATTCTATCATTTTTTTATTTTGTAAAAAATTAAACATTAATCTGATGGCCAGATTCAATAATGAATAATAATTAATTAAATGTCACAAGACGTATATCCTTCTGAGACCCAAGGAAAAAAGTGTCTTTCAATTATAGGTTATTTGTCTTTGGAGGAAATAAGACATCTTACAATTTAGATTTTTTCAAATGTATTTCACAGCATGTTCTCTTTAGTGTACAACAGGAATAAATATGTTTCCTTACATCAGTGAAAGTATCAACAAGAACAACATGTCCACTGCAATGGACATAAATGAATGGGTGGGGTCTCAGGAGGATAAATAAAATATTAGACTGTGTCCCATTTTGATTGCTCCCCCAATAACTAATAACTAACAAAATGACTTTGTCCTACTGTATTGTTTTGCAGAACTAGGTTCCTGACATTTTGTGGCAAGGCGCCGTATGTGTTGGGATTACGATTGTTGTTCTTTTGTTTTGATTGCTTATCCCACTAAAACCAGTTGCATCAATGTTTTTTTTTCTCCTTCCTCCATTCCAGTAGATCGCCATAACACAAATCCTTACATTATACATTTCACTTAGAAGATGCTTCTAACCAAAGCAACACACAATACAAGAGGCATACAAGAAACCAGGGTGAGACAGTCCCTCGAGCTACTGGAGTTTAAAGATCTTATTCTGGCGTCCAAGAATGAAATCACTCCGGTGAGCATGGGATTCAAACCTAGCATCCAAACCCATTCAGCCATGCGTCACCCCCCATATCAGTTACTGCTGCTGTCGATAACCCAGTTTCCAGTCATATACATAGAAACGGCATGTAAATCTGACAATCTGCCTTAATCTGCATGATGAATGCAAGAGATGTGAATAACCTGTACTGCACGTTTATTGCAAAGAGCATCACTGGATGTATAATAAACACTGTATATGAACTTTGGTGAGTGTAATGCAAGATAAGACCCCTGCCACCACCTGAGTAATGCCATTGGTATTAGCATTAACGTAGCCTTACTTCACACATGTAGCATTTGGATGATAGGCTAAGAACCCTTGGTGCTTATCAAGAGAAGCACGAGACTGAGCTCAGGGCTGAGGGTGTTGTGTTGGGAAGCCGCCCTGATGGCTAGCTGATTGATAACTCTGGGGGTAGAGGTCTTTAACTTCAGGAGGGTGGGGGATGGTGCCCTCACTCATGTGTTTCACAAGGGATGCAATTGTTGCTGGCATCTCAATCACAGCCAAGCCTTGGGGCAAAGGGGGTGGAGAGGTGATGAGGGGGCGGATGCCAATCAGCACAGGGGGCTGTGGGGCAAACCCACACCGTTACTCTGCATTCTCTCCATTCAAATGTTGCAATTATATTCCTCCTCTTGGAAAAAAAGACGCACGACTCCATACAGCTTCTGAGACAGAAGCGAAAGTGAACCCGTCGGAATCTCCATTGTGCTATCAGATAACCAAATTCTCAGGACTGGGAGGACACTCTACACTGGCCATTAGCATTTCCAAAGGCCATCACGTTGACTAATAGTCGGGCCACAATACGGCTGTTGCTCAATTTGTGTTTTGCCTATTATGCATGTGACACAAAGAAGCCGAAGCCTGCTGAGGGAATGTCAAATCTGCTATGGCACCAGACGGCCACAAAGCTTCTCTTCTCCCCTTCCGAAAAAGACCTTGTCCTTTGTTATCTTTTTTTGCTTTTTCCCTCAAATCTGAATTCTATGGTGTAAGAAAATCAATTTGGTGATTCAGGGGGAGGGCCGGGTATAGCCATGTTAGCATTTGTTAGCTTGCTTGTTGGAGAGGTGGGACAGACACCCCCTCCTTTGTTCAGTCTGCTTCTTGCACAGGTTAGGAGTTAATGGAGAGCCTTATGTGCAGAACGCAAAGAGGGTGGTGTGAGAGACCTCCCGCTCTCAATACAGTGTTGCAAACTGAAAATGAACTCACACAAAGTCTCCTCACAATCCTATGACATATATTCAGAAATAAAACATAAAACATGGCTTGCTACTGTATCACCTGAGCTGTTCTCCCTCTCTCTCTCTCTCTCTCTCTCTCTCTCTCGCTCACACACACTCACACGCTGGTTTGCCAAAGCAGGTGAATAGCTATGCAGCAGACCAGTAACACTCATTCTTACAGTTAGAGCTCTTTAAAGGTCACACCATTGACCATTGTGATTATTTACAGGTTGCAGATATGGCATCATGGAGACCCTGATACGGGGCCTATAGGGACAACAGCCAGGTCACATGGAACCTGCCAACCTTTACATTACAATAAATGACCATTTTTACATACCACACCAATGCTCTAATGGCTACTTACCTGATAGTGATGCAACTAAATAATGCATTTGTGCGATTGGTGATTTTGTGTTGATGGCATTAAAGCCAACCCTTGTCACTCCAGTCTTCCATAAAATCCCCCATGTTTTTAACTGTGGTGATATATAATATTTAGCTGAATGCAAAACCTTCAGAATATTCTTGGTCATTGTTTGTAAGACTATAGAGGAGATTTGTATTGGAAGACAGCAAGTGGGGGGGGCACTGCATAGCAGCACAGACTATTCTCTAATGCCAGAGATTATATAATTGAATTGCCTTATTATGAAGAAATCATGGCGTTTAACTAATTTTCAGTTGATCAGCCAGACTCTTGTGGTCTGTACTACGAAGCAGGGTTACTGGCTTATCGGGGTAATTTGTCGGATTTAAGGTAGTCTGGGCAAAATGTAAGTGAACAAATATGAAGCCTATTTAAACTGTGGTATCTTAAATCTGACAATCCCATCCGACACTAACCCCACTTCGTAGTACGGGCCACTGGCCTGCAGATTACTTACACAGATGGAGCAACAAAACAAGTCCACTTCTTTGTTTCAGTAACAGTGACACCAGGACTCACTTTTAGCATTATATTTAGCTGGCAGCCATCTTGCCACGTCGGAGGTAAACGCCAATAGAAACAGGACTGCAAAAACGGCCATGGTGGCGCCAGTGATTCGCTTTCATGTGCAGATTAGACTTGCTGTGGATAATAGAGTGCCACACAGGCGTGTGAAAGGACTGGCATCCTCGCTTGTGGCTCACATGGATTTAGGCGGATTATGTGCATATTCATGAGAGTGGCGAGGCCAGCAGGTGAGGCCCAGGCCCAGAGGCTCATCCCTTAGGTAAACAGCCCAAGAAAGGGGCCCTGGGCCTCAGGATGAAAGTGTATCCATAGTCCGGCTGATCTCTCCAAGGAAGGGCTCGGCTAACGCTTCCACTCGTCCACGGATGGGGACGCTTTCATGGTGTAAGTGGGTCAGGGGCCGGCCAGAAAAGTGCTCTGGTGACATTACTTCGCTGTGGAAAATGGCTCTTTGGAATCCTGAAAGCTTTAGCAAATAAAGTGCAAGGAGCAAAGCGAGTCTGTCATGGACCGGGTTTTGTTTGTGAAAACAGAACTGTAATATGTATAACTGGCAAAATTCGTTCTGTTCTGTAATAGTAAATATTAAAAATTAAAGCAAATACCCCCATGGTATATGGTCTTCCTCAAAATATAATTCAATTCCAAAGTATTACATTATGAGTTAGCCAGACCAGGCACTTTCCTTTGTTAGTTATTAAATGTTTGGCCAGCAGAAAACCTTTACAATTCCCTTCAGTTGAAAATGGCTTATCATCCAGTGCATTCATCGATCTCCATTATTTCAGTTGTGTCTTTAGGGTGTTCCTAACTTTAATTATTGATAAAGTTTAAATATTGGCTGGCAATATCAGCATGCTAATAATACTGGAATTATAATGCCTTTATTGTCATTCTGCCAAGTTACAACTCATGTATGTGATGCTTTGAGGTACATGTGAAATTTACAACCCCATTTCCAAAAATGTTGGGATGCTCTGTAAAAGATTAAAAACAGACCTTGTCTGAAAAAGACATCTGGATGGCAGCATATGTTTCTCCAAAATCTGTATGTATATCGTTTAGCATTGATGGTGCCTTTCCAGATGTGCAAGCTACCCAAGGTTTTGGCACTAATGCCTCCCATTACCTTCACGGATGGCTTTTGAACTATCCGCTGAAAACAAGCTGGATGGTCCCTCTTTTCTCCTCTTTAGCCTGGAGGACGTGGCGTTCATGATTTCCAAAGAGAATTTGAAATTTTGATTTGTCATACCACAAAACAATATTCCATTTTGTCTCTGTCAATCTTAACCCTTGTGTAGAGATTTCTCTGGATTCTCTGAATCTTTAATGTCATTATGTACTGTCGATAATGAAATTCCAAAATGCTTTGCAATATTTCATTATGGAACTTTTGGGCACAATTTACCCACATACTCTTTCACAGAGTGATGAACCTCTCTCCATGTTCACTGCACAAAGATTCTGCCTCTCTGGGAGGCTCTTTTTATACCCAGGTATTGTACTGATCTGTTGCTAATTAGTTATGAGATATTCATACCCAGAATCGTGCACCATACTCCACTTTTTATGTTTTTGTTTCAGACAAGGCAAAACATGTAACCGTAGCCAAATAACAATGTCTAGGGTACATACACTGTGTACAGGCGTACAGCTGCCCATGTCATTACAGGCTGCTTCTATATGCACCATTGTTTTTTCTAGGCATCTGTTACAGAAGCTGATAGTCCCTGTGGATGACGTAAGAGCCCACTGAGGCCATTATAATATGGGTTTGCCCTTCAGCATTACTCTGGCTTTCAACCTCACGCTCACTTCCATGGCCAGCACGCTCCCACAGTACAGCAGTACCACAGTCTGCACGGTGGCCTGGTGTCAGTTTCGTCTTGTATTCTGTGGCCCCAAGCTGCATAACTTTATTTTTCTGTGGTGGAATGCTGGGTCTGGCTGCCCTCAGCGCTCTGCCTGACAGCCTGATGTGCTCGAAGAAGGGACAGTAGGTAAAACTGATGTTCTATGTTATCAACTTCCCTTAATCCTTGCTTTGGAAAACTGCCTATTCAAAACAAGCTCATAAAGGGAATCAACTGACATCCTGGTGTGGACCATCTTCCATGCAGGGCTGCAGTATTTGTAGGCTTTCAAGATTTTTCTTTTTCACAAATACTGATACAGAAATGGTCCAGGTTTTTGTTGTGCAATCCTCCATTTCCACTCCATTTCCAGTGAATCCTAGGTGACGTGAAAAGACTGGGAAAAAGTCTTTATTATTCATTAGGAATTTAATAAATACTAAATAAATTATTATTTTTTATTTTGTCTTGTTATCCCCAATAAGAGTAACAAAGTCAGTCTGGAATCTTCTAGCAGTTGTGAGACATTTTAAAGAATTCCCTTTACATGCTGTTTGTCTTCACTTTGTCGGTATCAGTACACACAGTCTAACACTAAAAATGGAACTCTTCTTTACTGCTGTTGCTTTATTCTTCCTCATCCTGTTTGTTCACCTGCTTATAACCACAAGTGACACTTTTGCTCTGCTGAAAAGCTGCCCCTAACTCCCATCCACACACGACCAGCTGGCACGCTGTCAAGAGCCTCCCCAAATATTGGGTTAAAATACTGGGGCCACTGCAACATTCCTACCAGCTCTTGTTGGGTCCCACTAAATGGTATTGTCCCCCATTGTCCAGTGTGAGAGCAGGCCCTGGCCAGGCCAGTGGCCCTGGGAGCAGTGGTACAGCCTCACTGTGATCTCTGCTCAGGAATGTTTACTCTGCTAACACCAAGGAGTCATGGCTACCACCCCCAGCGCCTCTGCTCTCCAAAGAGCCATAGACAGCACTTCTAGGCAAAGAGGCTTCCTTTATCTGTGGATGCAGCCCTTCTCGTAGAGGAGAAGGTAATTAATTACCAGCTTATAATAGGTGCATAATGGGGTGCTGTGGACTCTGGCTCTGAGCAAACATGGTGGCCGATTCACGGACTGGCTGCACGTCCCATGTTGGACATGGAGGTACGTCTGCAGTCTGCACCACCGCAGCATCATTCCTAACTTTAAAACAACACAGGATGGAGTAAAGTGGCTGATCACCACATCGTGCATGTGGACAGGGGGAAGCACCAGCTTCTTCAACAGGCCAGGAGACACACACAGACAAAAATATCAGTGAGAGGTTTGTGAAGTGGACCAATGGTCTCACAATGAAGGCATTGGCCTGTTTCTGTTGGTTCATTTTTAAAAGGCCATGAAGTATATGTTGGTTTTTTAAGTCTTTAGGTGACAGAGAGTAGCAAACCCCACCCCCAGATTCAAACAAGCAGCTCCCCAGACATGTAGAAATAAGCCTAAAATCAGCTGCTCTGTTGAACAATCGGCAGATTAGGTAATACCTCAAAGACAAGCCTCCGCTGCCACCCGTCCCCCTGAGCGGACAAAACACTGACCTTCTGACTCCTACCTTCTGCAACAGCAGCTCTTATCACTGGAATACTGAGGATGGGGGGGCTGTTTACTTCATTGAGGGCCACTTCCTGAACTCTGTTTAGGTTACATGTGGCCACCTTCCCAGCATCCCTGTGACAATGGCATTAACAGCCTTGCAGCTGAACTGCTCTGCTAAAGCTCTTATTCCTTCAGAGTCATTATAAAGACTTTAATGAATGAATATGCAAAATGTACATTCAGTTAATTTACACTCCAACCGCACCTCATATTTTTTGTAGATATTAGCATTGTATATTAAGAATATACATTTTGTTCAAACATTCAAGAAGAGTGCTGATACAACACTTGATTTTGTTGCACAAATTTGCCCCCAATTCTTGGCCCCATATTTGAACTTGTAAGGCAGAGATGCCATATTCATGGAATGTCTGAATGATGCTTTTGCTTGGAAGCTGTCAAACATTAACTCCAGACTGTATATGTATTATTTTTATCTTCAAAAGACAGAATTTCTCAGTTTTGCCTGCTCCACGTCCATCAGATTACCTCTGTCCCCACCCTGGTCTCAAGAGCCCAATTAAGAGTGTCTACCTGCCTGGGGCCTGCCCACCCACCCGCCCCCCCACCCTGACCCCTGAGCCCTGACACACAACCTCGGTGTTGAAAGAAAGCACACAGGAGAGTCCGAGCGAGACCCCTGTGCCCCGGCTCTGCGCCTCGCAGGAAGCGTGTGCTCGGACCACCGGCTCGGGACACTGGGGCCGCTGAGGGGTTGCCTGGGATCGGGTCAGTACCGTCCTAATTAAGCACAAAGATGTGCTTCGGTAACAGGTCTGGCAGGGGGGATTGCCCCCTGGGACCTCCACCAGCAGAGCTTTGTTCCCGGGGGTCAGCGGGAGTGCAGATGGAGAAGACATGGTGGCCGGACTCTGCCTTTGGCTTTAGGGCCGTAACACGTGCAGCAGGTCAGGCAACAGATGAAAGCCCCTCTCATTAGAGACTGCTCACTTCATCATTCATTCCCAAACCAAACTGATTTTACACACACACACACACACACACACACACACACACACACACACGCGCACACACACACATACATATATATTCATACATATATATCTGATAAATATACTTTAAAAGTCTGATTTTAGTCGGACTAACACAATAATTAAAATTACTTACTGTGCATGTAAATGTACTGACTGTCACTGAAAAGGACATATTAAAACTCACCAATGAATTTGAAGGCAAACCAAGCCTTATTTATTTAGTTAATAACAGTATGACCCAGATGTGAACGTGAACTTTACAGTGAATATTACTCCTGAAAATAAATAAATAATAAAAGAAAATAAATCTGAGCAATGATACACAAGAACCCCTCTGAAGATATAGAATAAAATTAAAAGCATGCATTGGGCTGTTATTCGTCTGCTATTATCTGGCATTATCCACTGGATCCTTGTTTGCCGGAGTTTATTCCCAAGAAATTGAAAAAAAATTCAGATTACAACTAAAATGTTTTGCTGTATTTTGTGGCAACCAGCAGCTGTTAAGCATGAGTAAGGGGAGGGGCAGGAAGAATGAAGGTGCAGTGCAGAGACACACAGGATGATCAGTACTTTGTGGGCAGGGCTTTGGTGGTACATGTATTCAATGGTGCCATTTGAATACCTCAAAATGCGCTATGAAACTAATTAATACATTTCAGAACATGGACAGAACTTAAATTCACAGATGTTCATTGAAAACCTTATGCTAATTGTGGCTGTGAGTTAGATATGATTAATACTGGTTACAGTCAGTCATAATCATCAGTTTGGGAACATTTTAGTTTCCTAATAAATTACAGCAGCTCCACAAAGAGAATATTTGTTAAGACCAAGATTGTCAGTCAGCTCTGTTACTTCAAACTCAGATATGTTCCTGGAAATGTATCCAATATGCGAACTCATCTGAGATTACATCATTGCAGCCTCTGCAATATAGTCTCTCTGTGTCACTTTTGTCAGAAAATTTTTACAAGGCCAAAAAATTACCACAGATATAGGAAGATTTATTGTTACAAATATGCAACCATGTTCGGAGATAGAGAACACAGGATATTTCCTGGGATAGGTTCATTATGATTGTTATTATGAACCATGCCTGATTAGATTAGATATGGTTTCCAGAGGGAAATTCTTGAAAACTGGAAATGATTATGTTAAAATATCTTATTTTTGAATTTTTATTTATTTTACATATTTATTTTTACAATGTGCAAATAAACATCTTGAGGTTTTGTTATTCAGGCAGATCAATTTACTTTTGTTCCTAAGGGTGTGCTCACACCAAGTGATCTGTACTGGGCCTATGCCAATTTGACCCCCAAAACCTGACTGATTAGTGTGATCGCTCCACACCATGTCTGGGCTCATTTGACCCCCAAAGTCCATCTGACTATTTTGATCAAACTGCATCGTGTCTGGGCACAGTACACTGAACCATACCCATGCCCACTTGAAGAGGTGAAGCATCTAGCCCAAGCATGGAACACTAACATGACATCAATGATGCAACTGGAAGATGCATGTGCACATGTATACTTTACAGGAACTCGACCCGGAAGGAACGGATCAGGTAAACTGTACAGATTGGGTAGCGACAAACATTTAATAACACTGTGACAAGGAGATGCAGTGTTTGCTGGAAATTTTGGTTGATAGGAGTATAAGAACAACTGGATGGAACACATAAACTCTGAGATCTTTAGTAAAATACAGGTCTATCTTGTTATATGTTCAGTATGAAAATTGCTGCATTGCATAATCAAGTAATCAGAAGTCATCCTGCCTAAAATGACTCCAAATAAGCCACAAAATAAACACATTAATCATGAACTCCATGGTGCTGTGTGATAGTGCTTTCATTTCTATGTTTTCTTCAACGCAAAAAGTCACATGGTGATGATGAAAGTGTGCTCAGGCCTGGACTTTTAAGTGAAATGCGAATGCAGACCCGCTGAGGAGTGAGGATTGGGGGCGATTATGCTTGAGTATTGTACAAGGCAGTCTGGTTAAGTGTGGGTACATCATAATTATGTTTATGTTCGCAGTTCTAGTAATAAATTATTTCAAAACAAATTCAGTTTTCCCTACTCTAACAAAATTGCACCAAACTGTGAATCCAAAACTGAGGTTAACACCAAACATTGCATTTTGTGTAGCATTACATCCTGGGCCATTTTTCATAACATATCAGAATTGTTTCACAGAACATAAAGAATGAGGCCCTATGTGTTTTACATATGCTGGCTAGAGGATGCTACTATTATGGCTCTGAGCAGTATGACTTTTTTTGATTTTAAGCATCTGTAAATTATATGAGCAACATAAGGTAACATACAACTCCCGCAGAAAACTTTGTTCAGCAAGATCAGATTTCTGTGTGCAGAGCTGACATGTTCTCCCCGTATCACACGGCCAAGCAATTGTAATTATGTGCTTCTGAATAGCCTGGTGTGTCTGAGTGTTTGAGCCCTGTGATGAACTGGCATCCTTACCATTGTGGTTGGTGTTTTCCGGGACAGGCTCCGGGCTCCAGGCTACCTGCCACCTTGACCTGCATAAATGGTTGGAATTATTTTGCATTTGTTTGCATCATCTTGGGGGGGGGGGCAGCGAAGAGAACAATATTTCATTTTTTCCCTCTTTCGGGTGAAACCATGACAGCTCTACTGAAGTTATACTTTACAGTTTTATTAGCATTTCTCCTAATAATTCTTCTTACATTTTATAAATTGTGTTTTTTGTGATTTTGTCATATTTTTGTGAGTCTTATCACATGTAGTATCAGTATACATGAAGAGCCACAAGTATTACCTGGAAGACTGGTGATCAAGGGGAAAATGCAACCTCATTTACATAGATGAAAACAACAATCCAAAGGATCCTGGAGCCAGCGCAGCAGTAAAGCTAGAGCAGAGCCACCTCATGTCACCGTCCATTCTGTGGCGGAGGTCTGGGGGCCTGTGAGACCCCTGCTCTGTGTACATAGCAGTGGCCAAGGTGGGCCCTTTCATCCATCCATATTCTAATCAGCTGGATTATGGCAACACTATTCTGCCTACAGACATGTCCAAACACGCCTGGGTCGGGCGGTCGTGGTGGTCTCTGACCTTGGCTCTGGCGGCACCCAGGCTGTCCGAGCCGACCTGATACTCCTTGCTGGTGGGCGGGGCCAACGCCCTTTAATCAGCTTTGTCCAGCTGCCTGACAATGGCGGGTGGCTGAAAGGGAGGCCGTGGGGGTCAGCTTGCCACTGGCAGGGTGCTGTGTTTTGGATGCCATTGTAGTCACTCGGCCTTTGCCCACTGATAGACTTTACACATAATAGCGACTATCAATTACGGGCATCGATTCCACTGCTAAACCACCCAGATTAACTAAAATATCAACGTTAAAAGCTGACCTTTTCTGATCTGAGACTAAGGCCTGCAGCCGAGAACTTTTAATAACGTCAAAGTTCCTTTTAGGATATCAAGGTCTCCATGGTGCATAATTCATCTCCATTACTGCTGATAAATGTCTTGGTAAGTTAATAATAGCATTTGAGCTGTTTGTTAAAATGAAGACTTAATGCCATTATGCCTTTTTACAGCTCCACTCTTACAGAATACCTTTTCTGCAGAAAACTGAAGATAAATAATAAATTGAAGTGAGGGAAAACATCCTTTGCATTCATCGTTTTGACCGGGATTCTAAGGCACAGCGAAACACTATATTTAGAAGTGTTTCCTTAGCAAATTTGAGTGAAAGATAATTCTCATAAAATTGCCTATGCTTTAAATATTTTCTAAGTTTATACTTGTTTCCAAAGCAACATTGTCAGCTGGAGTGTTTTTTTTTCCACATAAAAGCAGTATTTTTACAGAAGCAGCTAAATTGAATTTTCTCAACTCAAACCAAGACCCCTCTTCAGACTTAAACAGTTGACCTTTGAGCAAAGTTGTGACCTTTTTTTATTATACTGTCCTTTTGGCATCAGGGATGACTCACTATAAAACTCTGGGCTGTGGTGGATTGCATGTCCACTGTGTAGCATGTCAGGGTAGTGGCAGAGCTGACGTGTGATGATATTGCATCATCACATCCAGGGCACTGAGAATAAACCAGGAATTTACAACTACTCAGCATCACTTTGACAGACCATCTGGAAGAGCGGCACCCTGTCAGGGAGCTTTGTTAGAGCAGCCAGAGTTAACGAGGTCCTGCCAAGGCCGTGCCCTGCTGCCAGCTCCAGGACTCTAAGCAGGAATAGGTGTTATGAAGCAAGCAAACTCAAAACAAGCCGTTATCTCCCCTCAGCCCTACTGAGTGCAGGGAATTGGGGTATTAAACTCACAAAGTGTCTAATTATCATCTGGGGAACAGATTCATTCCATAAGCTTTGAAGCTGTAGACCACAAACCTGAAAGATAATAACTTCAAGGTGTGTTGAAGAACTCTAATTTAAATGACCACAATCCTAAATCCGAAGGCCTTATTCTTGATATTTTCTCTTGTACAACATATGTACAACATTTTCATGTATCTTCTTCATTTATTCATTTACATGGGTGAATGGCATGGATGTTGTGAGGGATGGTTCTTAATAGCATTTAAATCCATCATTCATATCCTTCGTGACATCAGGCAGTCTAAGATGTCCTTCAACCTCTCTGTGACACCCAAAAGTCACAGCCCATAGCAAAATTAATGGGTCTCTCTCCAGAGAGCAGCTTTTACCGGTCAGCCACTTGAACCAGCACCAAATTCACACCTCATTTGTGCCTTCAACAAACATGTGACCTGAGACACTTAGCAGAAGCATCTGAGATATGCTCCTCTCAACTAAATGAAGCTACTTTGTTACATAAAAACTCTCTTTTGGGAGAATGTTAGAGGGACATGCCATGACAGTGGTGGGTCCTGCTTCTCCTGGAGGTGTTTCCATGATCAGCCGTGCCCTGGCCCTACATGAATTGGCGATAATGAGCTGACAATGACTCTGCAGAGCTGAGCAGGGCCCACCTGGCCCCACCGGTGATGAAGTGCCTCAGTCTGCCTAGCGCTATAGTAGAAGCTCACCCCTATATATCTCTCTAATGAGGCCACAGAGGCAGGGTTCCCCAGCGCATGGTGTAGCTCCAAGATGCTTCCAAGCCGCTCACACTAATAGGAGTGGTCAACAGGGGCATCGCTGGTTACAGACCTAGTAGAGCAATTAAATCAAATTGGGCACTTTGTGGAAGCCTGGACCTCCCCCCCCCCACTTCAGATTTATCATGAAAGTGACCTACTTTGGCTGCTTGATGAATGAGAGAGGAAAGTAAAATCCACTGCTGCTCATTGATCTGGGATTAAGCAGGCAAGAAGCATAGTTACTTTATTTGTTAATTAACAGAGTAGGGGATGAAAGAGGGGCTTCTCACAGCTTCAGTCTGCAGCCGATGATAGCAGGAGGACAGGAAGCTGCCTCCAGGACTCTATTCGCTCTTCCTTCTTTTTCCTAGTGATCATCACAGAAGTCTGGTTGGCACACATGAACAGTCGCTGTGCCTTATGTGTCACCCAAGAGGGGTCAGCGAACACCCAGGAGATGTCAGATGACAGCACAGACTCAATCCCACATGCTGCTATGAGCTTGTTTACTATACTATGGTGTTGGTTGCATGGGCAGCAGTCTGTGCCCATACAACCCACCTCCTTTAGTTTTCAGTTCCTCCAGGGAAATACTAAGGTGTTCCCAGGCAAGCAGAGAGATATAATCTCTCCAGCATGTCCTGGATCTGCCCCAGAGCCTCCTCCCTGTTGGACATGCCTGAAGTATCTCCCTTTGGAGGTATCCAGGAGGCATCCTAGACAGATATCTGAACCACCTCAGCCGGCTCCTTTGATGTGGAGGAACATTGTCATGGCGCAGAAGCACATCTGTAAACTCCCCACAGTTGTCTTTGTTGTTAGTTTTCACTTTCAATTTTTTCCTAAATGCCAGCTCCTGTTAACCCAAAACTTCAATCATATCAATCAACTTTTTCAGAATTTTGTGGTTTTTCCTCAGTATGTCATTGTGTTTGGCTAATTGGAGATGCATGCCTTTGTTGATCAAACTATCAATCCACATTTTAATTTGAAGAAACAAGGGATGCCACATCCCCACCTCCTCAGATCCAAAATGATAAAATTTAGCTGGGTGAGGGGTGGGGGTTGATAACACAGTCCAGAAGTATGGGACAGACCTTTTACCATATTTTGGTATGTGATAGAGCACAATGTGTTATTTTTCAATATGGGATAATTACCTAACATATGGAGTGAATGCAATATGTATAATTTCACAATTGCCCTAGCATGTCCCTTTCTCACAAAGTAGTGAACTAAAAAGTGAACAATACACAGGAGTATTCAAAGTCAAATTCAAATTTTATTTGTCACATACTTGTCATACACATATGATTTACAGGGAAATGTTCTACAGATGTCACACATGTCAACTTAATGATAGACAGATACGCAGTTATGGTGCAAACAGAAGAAAGTGCAACTTATGTTGCAAGTAGAACATCAAGTGCAACATCTAGGTATGTGGCATTCCCCATAGATAGTCGCCACTATGTTCGTCTGATGTTACCTGTGCAGCTCGTTCCGAATACGTTCGGGGCTATCCCTGAAATGGGCGCTATTCATGGGTTGTTGTGGCGTATTTTCCAGGGATTTTCCTATATAACGTAAAGGAAATCTCTGCCTACAATCTCATTTTAGAATTTTTTGATTCTGTCAAGTATTGCTTGTGCACGCTCAGTTTAAAAGTTGTACTCGATTTCATCGCATCT
>JABFDZ020000037.1:10979993-10995446 GCA_019775955.2 Pollimyrus isidori
GAAATTAGTGGGAGGACATTTCAAACTGGATTTAAGGAAGCACTTCTTTACGCAGCATGTAGTTAGAGTATGGAATAATCTTCCTGATAACGTAGTGCAAGAGGAATCCTTGGGTTTCTTTAAATCAGAGCTAGATAAGATTTTAACAATTCTGAGCTATCCCTAAGTTCTCCCCAAGTGAGCTTGATGGGCCGAATGGCCTCCTCTCGTTTGCATAGTTCTTATGTTCTTATTTTTTATGTTCTATGCTGGATACATTGATACACTGATGCCTGTACAGGAAACAGTAATATACTGATATTACTGATACTAATTTTAGTATATATAATATACTAAAGAATATACTGATATATAGACACCTACACTGGGTATACTGATATACTGACACCTATACAGGATACACTGGATGTTTTTGAAAAAGAAATCTGATACAGATAGAATTTCAAAGTATTTTTTTGTCTTCTACCAATTTCAGCTTCTTTTCATTGTCTACGCTGATAAAACATAATATGATTTATGCAATACGATCCTTTGATCATTATATCATTGGATGGAATTGGTTTCTCTGTAAGCCCTCGATGAATGTGATGGTATTAAAACAGTTAAACAGGATAATTTATAGATCATACTTACATTAAGGCTAGCAACTTGAATGTGTGATACTTTCCCAAAAAAGTTGGGGTTAAGTAAGGTGTGACATGGGGCGAGGGAACCTATAATGGAGAATCCAGCTCAGTAAAACAGCCCTGCTATTTAAATAGACAACTTAGCTACACATATGCTAATGTATTTCATTTCTCTTTTGCAGTGCACTGTTTTAATATTTTTTTACTATATTTCCTGTGGTATTTTTGGGGCATATTCTAACACTTGGTAAGTTTATTTCTATCAGATTCAACATGTAATTTCTTACTTTAAATTTCAGTATTAAAAAATAGAGATATAAATTGTGCACATAAACACTGATAAAAAAATCAAGATATAGAAAAGAAAGTTTCTGGGAAACTATTTGAAACATATTCCATATAATCCATGAAAAAAATAGGTTTCTGGTAGTGCTTTGGGCTCCAATACAGACCTTTGAAAAATGAAACTGGGATTGTGAGTTGCCAGCAGGGTTTTGGATATTTGTTTGGAATTATTTAAAAGCCTTTGATCTATTGTTATTCATCTAATAGTTAACATTGACACTCTGTTTCGTCAGATATAGGTTAGAAAACAAACATCACGGTTAAGGTGCTGGCAAATTTAGCAGTGAAAATGAGAATACATACATTATATGACAGATAAATTACAAACAATTTAAATGAAATTATATAAGAAGGCAGTCCATATAACATGGCGTCCGGGAGAAATTTTGTGATTTGGTGGTTTAAGATGAAGCCACATTATGGGTGATATACAAGCAATAATCTGTATCGGCCAAAGCAGGCTGCACTTCATCACAACGGTGCTCTTAGTCAGATTCATCAGTAGACAGGTAATCCTCAAACACGCCCGTTTTCTGCAGGAATGACCACTTATGGATTTACAAACAGAGGTTTGTTTGAGGCATGAAGTAAACTATGTCTCCGAAGGCTTGAGACAACATGGCTTGAGGAGCAGGGCCCTCAGTGAAATGTCCAGGCCTCAGGGCCGCTGTTGACTCAGATGTGACCTGTAAATAGACTGGAGGTCACCCCACTCGCACTCTATTCTCATGGGGCAGGACAGCCTTGTTGGATTAGGCAAATGCCCCTGTGTGGGGGCGGGAGGCAGCAGAATACCCTGACAGGACTTGCGGGATTACAGCCTTGTGAAGGGATTGTCAAGCAGCCGGACCGGGGCAGGGACATGACCGGGGGCTGTCCAATCCGTGGATCAGCAACATGTCGACAGGGGATAATCCTGTTTGTCATGTCCCTCTGGAAATCGGGTCTGGAAAAGGCCAGGGATCGCGCTCCATTTTCAGGATAAACCACCGGTTTTAGCGAAAAAGAATGTATCTTTCAGCAGTCTGTGTAGGATGTATTACTGAAGACAGGTGAAGGGCAGTATGTTTTAGTACTTAATTTATTCCCTTGGGAATATGAAGATTTACACACACACACACACAAATCACCTATTAAGCCCCATTCAGGCAGTACAAGGTTTACTTAGAGTGAATTGGCATGAAATTTGTGAAATTATTTGTCTGGCCAATATGGATGGGATAAGAAACACGTAAAGTTTCCCAAACTTACCAGAGATAGAGGAGATAAGAGGAGTCCCATGTGTTAACATCAGGTTTAGAGTTTATAAAAGGCAAATGACAGCAGAATATTCATTTTGAGTGATCTGTCCCTTTATCATACTAATCAAAGACAATAAAGATAGAATCTTTCCCTCCCAATGATACAATAGCTTACAGACTGGTGTACTTAATAGTGGTGTATTGCTCTGCACCTGCTGAAGAAGATGTAGGTGAAGGTTGTCAGATGTTTATGTGAAAAACTCAGGACCCATTTCCGTTCCATTTTTGGCGTATAAATGCTGTTTCCACCTTTTAAAAAATGTTGTTCCTTTATAGAAACTAGCTTATTACCAAGAGGACAATTTGGATGGGACTGTGAGAGTTACATGTTTGCTGAAATACCTAAGGTAGTTCACTCGTGAATTTTTACTGTGGATTACATTCATGGTAGATTAGGACTGGATTATAATGACAAACCTTGTCGTAATTGCTTCAGTTACATTGCCACCACAGGTTTTTTTTTTTTTCTCGAGTTGAGCCTGAAAACTTTGGGACACGAGCCGTGTTCCTCCACACAGATCTACCCACCTGCTGTCTGCAAACTTTCCTAAATGACTGGCAAAACAAAACCACCTTTTTATTTGTAGGTTGCTCTTAAATGAGCTGCATTTTTGCTGCACAGCCTCGTCTCATTAACCTTTTTTGGTAGTTTAACAAGATTCATTTTGTATTTGCAGCTGTGTTTATGAAGTTTTAGTGGAATTAGAGCTCCCCATTATGAGGAATTTTAGAAAGTGTCACCTTTGTATGGTGACCCAACGCCTTCGTGGTGTGACAACCCCATCCTCCGCTGGCAGGCCCCGGGCAGCGCGATGAGCCATTACCACTGTGCTCTGCAGCGTGTGCTGTGCCGTGCCGCCTTGTCATCACACGCAGCTGATCCTACTGACACTTGTCACCTTAGCCCTGAACCTGTAGCCTGTGGAGTGGCAGCTGGCGCTGGCTGCCAAGCAGACCTGTCTGACACAGCGCCTCGCCTCGCCTCGCCAGCCACCCACACGGGATGCTGCCTGTCAGGGCACCGCTGCCCTCCGGGGCGTTACGTGACCTCCGGAGTTAGCCACTCAGCCCCCAAATCATTAAGCCGGTAGGTTACTGCACGGGGTATTACTGGATTTAATTAAAGCAGATTGTGGAGGAGGGGGTGCTGCATTGTGGAGTTGGAATGCCACATCCCCCACCCCCCCCACACAGAAACGCATGATAGTGTACACCCCTCGTCACTTTGACGTGGTGTTGGGCAGCTCTCCACAGCACCCCCTGGCCTGCTGTGCCCTCATCGGCCCAGTGATCTCCACTGCCTCAACATGCTTGGTGCTCCCCAGTTAGCGGGGTTAATGGCCTCTGTCATGCTGCACAGTTTAATGTGCAGCAAATGATGCCCGGGCTGCATGCAGTGTCCCCGACGGGCAAGGCATGGGTGCTCTGCATGCGCCTCCTTTAATTGCCATTTGCAAAGGGCCAAAGGCGCTCCCCCTCCTGCTGATGGGAAGGGAGTACAAGCCTGGTCTGACAGGCAGCAGAACCCCAGTGACTGAGGTGAGGCCAGCCACGGGGTTTACCTGCTTACTTTCCATTTCCCTCCTAGCCCCAGGAGATCAAGGGCCAGGATAATGTTATTATTTTGCTGAGGTGCCCTGCATTTTTTTTACAGCTTCTTGTTTAGAGGCATTTTCTGTCTTTCAAGAGTGACTCTTGTGTTTGGGAATAAATACAGTGTGGGAACTGATATGCCTGCGATTAGAGGTCCTGCTGAAAAAGATGTAAATGTACAAACAAAAGGTTTCTGCTTCCTGGCCCAGGAGGAGCTCTGCTGCAGCAGTTCTGAGCTGCTGCTTATCCCACACTGCCATAGCTGCATACATCTGAAAAGCTGCTTATGCTTTGGTATTTTGGATAAAAGTACTGGGTGTACAATATCGTAATGACAGCATTAATAATATGAGCAATAACATTCCTCAACATCTTTCTCATCGTCTTCCCCTTCATCACATCTTACATGAAGTTTCATGCAAATCAGCTTCACCCTTCATGACGTGAGAAAAAAATGCCGAGGCTGTGCACTCAAACACCTGAGCCTGATAACAGGCTAAAGCAGATGGAATATAAAAGATAATGTGTGTCAGATCCTTTCCCCCTCTGCACTCATCCGCCGCTTCCTCCTCAGTTTCAAATCAGTACTAATAGATGAGAAATTCTCCCATTTGCTCTTCAGTGATGACCATACAGTATGTATATAAAGATGTAATTCTTGTGTAAAATGTGAGCATACATTTACAGAGCAGAATTATCTTCGGAATTAAACAATACCCACATTTTCACTGAGGTAGAATATTCCAACTATTTGACGGATATTAATAAGACATTTTTTATTTTAGGGATCTTGAGTCTTTCCTTACATCCTAATAGGACATTAATTAAATCCTTAAACAACTGTGTGACTTTAATTTGCAAATGGAATTAATTTGAAAATCGAAGGCTCAGATGAAACTGTGAGAGCTCCACATGATCCCCAAGCTGTGATCTGAAGGCTGTGCTCTCAGTTCCCAAAGGGGGTCCCTCGCACTAAGGGCATTTAGCAGACTGTAGAGGAAACAAGGGCAGAACATACAAACTCCTCGGAGGAAGGGCACCCGGAGCCCATCTCTGCTCAGCTTCTCCCTGGGCCCAAGTGATTTGTGAAAATGTGTTTAAATGTATAAATGAAACAAAATTATTAGATGCAGTACCTTCTTGGCAGCAGGAAGATCTTTGTTCATACAAGCCAATTTTTTAATCCGTATCAGACAATATTTCTGCTTCAAGCTGAGTGAATGCCCAACTGGCTCACACAGGGAAAACACCAGGCCTACTAATAAGGAGGACATGTGATGAAACACGACTCACCCATCTTCGCGCTTAACCCTTCACTGAACACATAACACATGGTTTTGTCTATATAAAGCCAGGATAGGAGTCCGTTGCCTGCAGTGTCAGCTCCACCAAATCATAGCTACATCATCATTGAGGGGAAAGTTTGTTGTTTTTTGTCGAATGAGCACTTACTCTGGTTGTTGTTAGCTGACTAACTGATTATTTAGAGACAAGCCACGCAAAGTTGTACCGGCATTATTAACGTATTGGCTGCAAATGGGTGACAGAGGTGTGCTTATCATACTGTACATATTTATGCCTCAGCATCCATCAATATGCCTGATGTGGTGGAATGGTTATGAAGGAATGGCTATGAGTAAAATTGTTTCATTAAAATCCGTCTTGACTACACTATTACAGCAATTAATGCGATGAGAAAGGAACCATACCCTGCACATAAAATAGGAACAAGTGCAACAGAGCAGTTATTCCAGTGATGTGCTTTAAGCAATGATGCCACTCTGACAACCAAGGATCAACCACCGCTTTTACTCTCCAGCCCATAATGAGACGGATTTTCTGACATGTCCTTATTTGCATATACAGTATGAAATTCACCAGTACTTCACCATCATTTCCAAAGATCTTAAGCGGAAGCTGAAGAAAGCCCAGCAGAGGATGATGGTGCACTTCTACTCCTCCACAATTGAGGCCATCCTCACCTCTTCCGTCACTGTCTGCTTCACTGGACAAATGCAGACTGCAGTGTAAAATTCACAATGCAGAATAGGTGATTGGTTGTAGTCTGGCATTACTTCAGGACCTGTATACCTCTAGAACCATTATGCTGGAAACAAAGATTGCAGATGACACGCCCCACCTTGGCCATGAACGCGTCCCACTTAGGGAAAGAGGTTGAAGTCTATCAAGACCAAGCCCTGTGCCTAAAAAGCAGTTTTTCCCTATGGCAACCACAGATTTTGTCCTTTCAAGTGCCCCAGTTAATCTAACCACTTGCTGCTACATTACTGTAAGCATATTAGCCCCCAGCTGCTGCTATATAGCATTTCACTATGTATGTGATCTGCACAAGATAAATAATTTTATTTGTAACATTATTTTTTTATGTTGATTGTCTTGATTGTCCTTACTTGTTTTATTTACATTGTTTACAAAAACTGAAACACATCTTCCGCTGAGTGTACATGGTATTCCTTCCTCCTTCTGCGCAACATTACAAGGTAAATTTCACATGCGTAAAAGTACTTGCCAATAAACTTACACCTGAAGCAAGTTAGGACTGAGGTTAATTTAAGCTTGATAATGAGACAGTTTTAAATAATCCTTATAGCTATATAAACGGAGATGTTTAAAAGCCTGCTTTTGGTATCAATTGCTTTCAGGTTTCTGTTTAACTAGCAACAGAATGTGACCAAAACCAGTGACTAGTAAACAGCCAGGGGTCACAGTAGCAGCAGGAACAGCTGGATTCCCATGGAAGGGTTTGGGGGGAAATCAGGCCCCCTAGGGCACCGCTGACTCTGCCACAGTGTCAAAAATCAAACATTAGACGGCTAATTTCTAGCAGCAGGATGTGGGAGGCTGACTGTCAGCTCTCGCTCTCCCCCACCCAGAGAGCGTGCTTACATTGGGGGGGTGCCCCAGAGCAGGGTCACTGCTAGCAAGGGGTTCAGGGCCAGCATCCTATGACCTGAACATCTGATTGGATCTGATTGGCTTCTTAATGCATCTCAGAAGCTGAATAAAACAAATAGGCCTTTTGAGTAGCTGGTCATTGTGTGTCTACAGACTGACATAAGGTTGTTTATTTGATCCAGGGCTGTTTTATATAGGTTTAGATTTTGGATCATTGACTTAACAGTTCCTTGAGAATAGGGTAAGTCCTTCTAAAGCGTACAGCATATAAAGCCTGTGAGGGAGGAGAGTTAACTGAAGTCAGAATGTCTAAGTTTACTGCACAATGGGGCTAAGATTTTGTGCTGACCTTTGCAATCGCCTGACTATTAATCATGTTCCCCTATGCTGTAAAACGGCATCTGTGAAGTGTCCAGCAGGGGCCGGGACCGGGCGCTGACCCCTGGCCCGTGCTCAAACTGCCCATCCAGTCGGAAGAGCTAGTCAGCCTCGTCGTCCTGGACAGCGGGGCTACCTGCTGCCCTGGACAATGCGATTGGACACAGCTCTCAGGATGATGGAAGATGGGAGATTATCCACGCTGACCACAGAGAAATACAACCTAATGGACAAGAGAGCTTCTCCAGATCCGGCTGCAATTAAGTTAAAGGTGTTTTGCACTTGACATCTGTTTGGAACAGTTTTTCTTTTCCTCTTTCACAACTAAGCTCTTATTTTATGAAGCACTAACCTGCATCCTGATAATTCACTAAACAATGCCATATATTTTTAAATGCTCTCCAGAATAATTATTTAAACCGTCCAACAAATTTTTTGGTTAACAATAATGTTCTGTATTTCTGGATTGTCACAGCACAGCAATTCAAAAGATGTGACATGAATCTTAAAGTACAAACTAAATGTACTAATTCATTTAATGTTTTAACAAATCAACAAATTAAGTGACATATTTCAGTTAATCAGCTTTGTAAAGAGTTTCACAGCATTTCCTGATTGGTAAGATTTGGTCAGATTTCAGCATTTCACATGCTAGCTACACTAGCCTTACAAGTTGCTTATTAATAGCATAAAACACATGGAGTATAATCAATACACTTTGAAATATATACTTATAATCCATCTCTGTCCTCACTGTTGCATATAAGTACTTAGGTCCAACGTTGTTGAGGTATAATGAATTCATCAACAGGACACTGAGTAAATTCTGGTCTGCTTGACCAAAGCGTGTGTCCATACGTGGGTATTTTTTTATCGCAAACTAATGGAGCCCTGCATTTCTCCTTAATTAGTAGCCATTTATCCAGTACTGTGGGTTATTAACCTCACACTGAAACTGTCGCTTTATGCATATCACAGGTGGCTGAGAATCTTAATAAATCACTTGAACCCAGGCCTGTTATTTGCTCCCAGTAATAACCATGAAAAGTATGAAGGGGCAGATATTTCTATAAGACAGTCAAATGATTCCAGCAAAGCTTTGCAAACTATGACTGGTAGCACAGCATCATAAATCGTTGCTTTTTGTTAACTTCTGCCGATTCATAAACAGTTTCCCCTTTATGGTAGCACAGATGTCTGACCAAAATGTTCCTCGCCATCCTTTATATATGTATAGAAATTGATCCAACGAAATACACGCTTTTGAAGACACGAAGAGAAAGCAGGGTGCCGAAAGGAAAATAAAAGAAATTCTTAAAACGTGCTCAATATGCTATCATCATTCATCTGCAGAAGGGGTCAGTCCAGGGTCCTGACTTATCCCCTTTGGCTTCAATAAGACACAGAACCTCATATGTGTTCTGGAGTGTATGCCATGCCTGGGGATGATAGAAGGGATGTGAAGATCCACAGCAGCCACCAAAGGCAGTGCAAGCTGCATCTGCTTTGCTTCTTCTGAAAAAGGAGCTTCATGGAAGTAACCCAGCACAGAACCTTTTTTAGAGGAGGCGGAGACAGAGATGGATGTGTGAGGTCATCAGCCGCATCTGACAGAGACCCCCAGCACCTTACCTTTAACCCCAAGTAGCCAGGGCTCATTTTTCTCCTCAATTCTCATGATCAGAATATATTCCTGTTACAGATATGATCTTATTTATAACTAATAATGAGTAGAAAAATAAGGAACCATAAAGGGATTTATCTTTTTAAAATAATTCCATAATATTTTGACTGATGGAAACAACAAAGTTTATTAACATTTCAGAATATAGTTTGGAAGATAGATGGGAAAAAATGTTTTTTATATATATATATATTTGTAGCATTAATTCACAAATACTCCATTCTAAAATGCACAAAGGACTCAAGTTGATGCAAGTTTATAAAACATAATTTTAGATATTTGCACTGCAGCATTATTAACAGAATTATTTTCTCACTTTTAAATTAACCATCTCTGCTTTTAATTAAACTAAATATGTAAGAATATATAACAAGTATATAATGCACATGATTACTTAAAAAATTGAAATTATATTTTACAATAAAGTTCAACTTTCCAATGCCCCACCCATAGTGAGAGAGCACACTTTCATTATGCAAAGAGGCATTTCAGAATAAAAATCTGGTTTGGAAAACATCAATGTGAAAAGTTTTACTTTGCTGTAATATATAATTTGAATTATTTAGGTTATCACATTTGCATTCTAAAATTTGATATTGATATTGAAATTTTATAATATTCACTGTCCAATGAAAATCACAACAGTAATGTAAAGTACAATTTAAAGATCTTATTTAGAAGCCACATCAGGCCAGATTCTGTAGTGGGTAGCTGAGAGTAGGCAAATTCTCACCACAGGAACCATTTTCAGGAACTAGAACTGTATGTCACTTTCCCACTGCAGGAATTCTGCCCGAATATAGTCCCTCTGAGGTCATTCTTTATTTTAGTCTATACCCCAGAGTAGGCACTTTTCAATTGACCTGTGGCCTGTACTTCGAAGTGGGGTTACTGTGTTATCGGGGTAACTTGTCGGATTAAAGGTACCACAGTTCACTTACATTTTTCTCAGACTACCTGAAATCCGACAAGTTATCCTGATAAGCCAGTAACCCTGCTTTGTAATACAGGCCACAGGACCTACTGGGTGGGACTTAAGTTGATAAACTTCGCTGATTGGTTGATAACAAGCATTGGCGCGAACTTGGAAGTTAAGAGGAAGTGAGGGGAAAAGAGATAGAAGCTAATGGAATTAATTTTGCATCTCAGTTACATAAAGTATATGAATTACATTTTTTGTATGTATCAACATATTTCTGCATTGCAAAATTCATAATAGTCATAATGTCTCAGGAATTTGGAACCAGTACTAAGTTCCTGAACTTTCGGTGGAAAGCATCTAGTGATACTCTGAACACCTGATTAATGGCTTTGCAGAATGGAAAGGACAGCGAGATGAAGAAGCTGGGAGCACAAAGAGCAAGTGGGGCATGACTGGAGGAGTCAAGGCAAGGTGTCTCTCTGGGGCAGTAATCAGAGTCCTTAGGGGGTAGCCTAGAGAGAATGTTGCAGTAATTGGAATCCAGCGGTTTCACCAATGGCCCAGTAATGCCGTTTGCCCTTTCCAGGGTTTAGATACATTTGTCACCATGTAAGCCTGGGTTTAAGAGCATTGACTGCTAGGACAATAATTTCAATGTAAAAGAGAGAACTGCATTTTATGATAAGCCTACGCATTTTTACTGCAGAAGACCTATTTTACTGATTTTACAGCCGTTTAAATGACACACAAAATTATTAGATGGCTACCATATTCTAAGTCATAACTAGCAGTTCATGACACAGTCCATGCAAATCTGACAGTCTAAGCAGTTGTGGTTATGGTTACATTCAAGGGATACAGACGGTTAACTACTATATTCAGCCTTTGCCTCTTCACACCCAGAGGACATTGGACTTCTGTTTATGTACAGTTTGGTCCGAAAAAATAGCTTGTTGTGGCTAAAAGTACACCTTATAATTATGATATTCATTCTACTTAAACTCTTAGCATTGCCATTGTTAAAAACTGCAAGACGATTGTGAAGCTAGTAGCTGCGGGGTAGGTGGTGTTAGATAGAGAGGTGGTGGTTGTTTGGAGGGGGGTGGCCTCATCCCTCTATTGTCTGTGCCTATCAGTAATTCTTCCTGGCTTGTCTTTAGGCGAGCAAGCTCTTCCCCCATTGTTTCTTCTACACATTAGCACAGCTGTGCTATTTTATTGATATAACTCACTTGCTCCCCAGGTCCGCACTGTAAAGGCCCAATGACAACAAAGAAGAAAGTGTTTTCCACCTCCCGAGTGTTACAGCCATCCTAGCGACTGAAAACATATACAGGCTATGAGTATATATTTTACCTTTATGGCCGTCATCACACAGGAAGCCTTGCTCTAGGGTGTGATAAGACAGCAGTTTTATGCCATATGGGTTGCATCCCTGCTCTTTCTTCCCAAACCGAGCACTGATGTCTTCTCAGAAGTAGGTCATGTTTCTGCTTTAGACTGAGGCTTTTCAATATAAGCTGCTTGACAAACTTCTAGTTGTTTTAAACTGCTTCTGCGTTATAGGCAAGCATCAAATGGTGAGACATTTTATCTGAAGCTATGATACATTTAGACACCCTCATGTCAAACATTTCTACCAGCCTTTTCATATTGATCTTGGTTTAAGTCTCCATGGAAAACATTTGTTGCATCCAACCTTCTGTCTTTTCAGGAAACACAATCTGAAACTGTGGAATATAAAATGCTGAGAGAAACAGTTGCCTTAAAGTTCTTATAAATTATTTTATGGTCTCTAAGATGCATTTATGCAGAATAAAACTGCAGGATTCCGTCAATAACCCTACATGGTTGTAAAAATGTATTAACCAGATAACTGCCCTTGTTTTAGTGTATTTAGCATAGACAAAGACCGCTGCCACCAAAAAGCGAGGCATAACATTGGGGAAAAGGAGGAGTCTATTTAGCTAATGAGTAGGGCCATACAGATGTAAAACAGTGGGCTTTTAGGATGGGTGAGTGCCCCACTGGTTTGGGCTGATAAACTGTAATGTATTCAGATGAGAGGGGCATCTAGACATTTATCCCGGGTGCTTGCTGTGGTCATGCTAATTCCCCCAAGGGCAGTAATGTTATGGCTTAGGTTGTATTTGGAGTCATTAAAATGAGTGACTTTTCAATTAAAGCTGAAAAAGAGAAAGGCCCTTTGCTTAGAGTTTCAATTTCAAAGAGAGGCAACCATTTATAAAAGGAAGGTAACGGGGAATCTGGCCAGCCAATTTAAATGGTAAATGGTAAATGGTAAAAATGCAGAAGGCACTCGACTCCTTCAACATTTTTGCTTTTTCACAAGTCATTTTTGAAAAGTGTTACAGGGGCTGTAAACATGAATACATATTTTCATGTAGTGGTAAAAGCAAAACATTTAGATGGCCAGTACACACTCCCTACTCAACATGTTAATACTGAGGCCAAATCAAAAGATCAGGCAACTGTCATGGGATGGCCATCGCGAAAGCATACATGTATCAGGGGGACCTTGAGTTTGGAATTAATTTGATGCAGTGCTGAGCATCATCTGGTGCCAGGTGTTTCATCAGGCATTGTGGGTGGCCCAGCCAGTCACTCTGGTCTCTATCAATCCAGATCTCAAGATGCTGGTTCCTATCTGGTTCAAACATGCAGCCATTCTTCCCTCAGTGATGATGTCTCCGGTATTAAGATTTTGTTTAACTCATCACATAATTGCTGTTCTCACTAAGAACTACAAACAACCTGGTAACCACAACAGACCACAAGGAACACTGTAACTCTTAAACATTCTGTTCAAAACTACACAGTGGGGGTAATGTGTGGCTCAGTGGGCTGAGCCTCTATGCCAGTGCTTAGAAGGTCACTGGTTCAAGCGCAGCCTCAGCTCACTTGTGGGTTCTTGAGTAACGCCCTTAACTCCCAGCTTCCTGAGAACCACAACAGGTGGCTGCCCCTCACAGCCAGCTTGGTCTTACCTACAGAGAGCAAGTTGGGGGAGGCGAAAAGAGAATTTTCCCACAGGGTACTATTATTATTTAATCTAAAAGGTATTTACTTAATGAATACTGCATATGCAGTCAATAATGTATTCAGATATGTATTCTGATTGAATACTCAAAATATGTAACTTATTCTGAATACTTTTGGAATATTTTCAGAAACTGATATGTAGCCTAGTTCATAAGAACAATATAAGTTCAACATATCCAAATCAAATTACAAACTGAAAAAGCACTTTAAATCTCACATGGAAGAGAACCTTTATTTGAACTGTTCATCAAAAACAAGTATGTTAGAATGATCTTCAGATAAATCCCAAACCAATATCAGTTTTAGTCATAGATTATGTTTAACTAAAAATGTTTGTGTATTGATAAAATAATACCCAAAACCCATTATAATATAAAACACATATATGCATGCTATTGTATTATATATTTAGAGAGCTAACCTGCCAACTAAATAATTAACTGAAATATGTTCTTCAAATAATTTCTGCTGTTCATGTGATATAAGTGAACATATTTTACCGCTGTTGCACAGTACAGCACCTGTTCAAAATGTTCATCAGTTATGCGTTTGCACTGGGAAGTGATGAAGTTGAATCTTTTGATGTCGGACTGGACATTCTATAGCTGGTATGCACAGATGGCACCATTTGTGAATATCTTTGCCTTTGATACCTTTACATTTAAATTTGCCAACATTGCCAAGAGATAAACACACTAAGCTCAGACACGGTGTTTGGTCAGAAACACATCTGCAGATTTAAAAAAACAGACTACTTCACGTACTTTTCAGAAGTATTTGGTATTTATATTTCAAAAAGAACTGTATTTTTGATTACAACTTTATAAACGTACCCAAGTACTGTGTGTGTATTTATACATATACAAACACACACACACACACACACACACACACACACACACACACACACACACACACACTTATACATACATACACATATATATCTCACACCATCTCTGGTGACAATGAATGGGAGAGGAAGAGAGAGAAACGCTGGTTTGCCCACAGTAATTAATTTCTATGTGAATTTAATCAAGTGTACGATGTGTTAGGTATACAGCCTTAACACTGTAATTTGCATTAAGTCTCAGCCAGAAAATCAGCCTGGATATTTGAACATTTGGCCTGTGCTTAGTGATCTTCTTTGAAACTGGTGCTTCACACTTCATATAGAGCTCCAAGCAGATGGGAGACTGGACTGGAACGCTAAAGTGATACAGATCTTCACTTTGATTCAGAGTGAGTGCTCCCCACAAGAGAATGTGTGGGTACAAACGCTTGGCCTTCTTCCTCCTTACAGAGCTGCATTGTAATGAGCGCCATCCTTCATATTATCAACAAACGCAGCAGGCGGAGTGGAAGCATGTGCTGCAATGGGTGACGTCCTCCATACGAGCAGGAGTCCTAATCCAAGAGGCTGTGTATGAGGAAGCCTGCCACTGTACTCCTGAGTCCAGTCATTAATCCAAACTGCTGGGCTATGAAATCTGGCCGCATTAATGAGTTGAGTGCTGGTTAAGTGAACATGACAGCAGGAATCAACTTGGGTGAGTGGGGGGTCAGAGGTACGAAAGGCATTAAAACCCCCTAAACGCCACTTTCCAGCTTTTTTTATTAATGGCTTAACAAGGTGTTCATTGTGACCATTATTAGATTCATTTACAAGGATCCCTCAGAGGCCATTCTAGAAAATTCTGTCAGCAGTTGGGGCTGTTCCTCTCAGAGTTTCTCTGTCTGTATTAATGTATTTTTTATTTCCTGCTTTATTCATGCTTTATAGATTGAATTTGGATTACTGAGTCTACAATAAAGCATACCCATACAGTTATAATTTGGAATATTAAAATTCAGCAATAAAACTTCAAATGTTCAAAAGGCTTTTACATAGTTTTAAATTAAAATAAGTAAATCAGTAATGATGCCTTTTGACTCCTATGTGCAATGCTTTTTTATTCTTATGATATTTCATCAAAAATCCAATTGATTTATTACCTCTTGTTCTTGGCATAGTGGGTGGGGATTAAAATGAAAATTAGCCCAGGCTTCATGTTTATTAGTAGCCTGTAGCAAGTTCCATTTCATTCAGGTGGACGATTTGAAAGCACAAGGGTGAGACTCCCAGGATGATCCCTCCTCCCACACATATTCTAACACTGCCCCCATGCATGTGCGGCTGGGGGGATGGTTGGGTGCTCATTCTGACAGAATATAATTGATCTGTCTTCCTTTGTTTTGCAGGTTGTACCGACTGAGACCCGGTATGGCTGCATGCTCTGTTCAGTGTTTAGGTCTTATCACCTATGTAATTACATTAAAGAGTCTACTGCATAGTCACAGGAAATAAAAGTCAGCAGTTGAGAGTGAAGCTTGAGTAAGATCGGTAACAGCACTGGGTCTCCTCCTAGCATCTTTTATTAATAATGACTCCCAGAAATCAAAAGACAAAACTTATGACTGGAGGTTATTTTTATCTGTATTTGCTTCAGGTAATTTGACTTCCTCCAAGAGTAAACAAACATCCAGCTTACATTTTCCTTGTTACGTCTCTGGGTGTGCGTGCGGGGCGAACAAACAAGGAAGTAGTCCAGGGGAACGGAGACGAGGGTTTATTGAACACACAACGGA
>JABFDZ020000037.1:10995546-11006354 GCA_019775955.2 Pollimyrus isidori
ATACACTACACAAAGCACGGGACTGGCGAGCGGCTTTCGCCTACAGGTGATCACGATCAGGATAACACAAGAGGGAATGAGGTGGGCGTGGTGACACACAGGGCTGGAGCTGGTCGGACGACACGGTACGTGACAGAGCCCCCCTCCTAAGGCGCGCACTCCGAGCGCGCCTCAGGAGGAGCGGCGGACGAGACTGAACTGGGGAAACAGGACCTAGAAGACAAAACAGGCAACGTTACATCAGACTAGACCTGGGAATAGAACAAGCACTAGGACTGTGAATCGAGGACTAGGGAACAAGACCGAAAGACAACCAAACAGGCTACAGGACAAACACTGACCATACAACACAGGGCACTAACTCAAACAGACCGAGACTCAACGCAGACCAGGGAACAAGACAGACACGCACACTTGAAACAAAGACCAACACCAGGACAACAGACCACAAAGGACAGGGAACGCGGACAGACATACCTGGACAGGTGACATGAAGGACACGGAGGAGCTCGGACCAAACGGGGATACAAAGGGACTGGGCGTGACAGGAGGGACCCAGGGACCGGGGTGGACAGAGGGGACGTTGGGACCAGGACTAAACGAGGGGACACCAGGACGAGGGACAAACGAAGGAGGGGCCAAAGGCGACCAGGGAGCGACCCGATGGGCCGCCGGCCAGAGGGGCCTAGGAGCAGGAGGGGCCCCCACATGGGCAACGGGGATGGACCGAGGGACCCCTACAGAGGATATGGGGACGGGCCGAGGGAACCCCGGAGGGGCCATAGGCCAGGGGGAACCAGGAGCAGGAAGGGCCCCAACCGGGCCCGCGTGAACCAGCTGAGGGACCCCTACAGGGGCTCCGGAGGGAGTCCGTGGGACCCTCAATGGAGGCGGGCAGGAGGAGGGAGCCGGGGACAGTGCCTGCGGCACCGGGGCCGGGAGCACTGCCATCTGGAGCCCCGGCCGAACAGGGGGGTCTGCCGGGGAGTCCGAGGGGTGAGACAGAGGTAACCGGGACCCACGGGCCGGAAGGTCCGCCGGCAACCATCGGGCAATAGCCAGGGGCCGCCTTGGTGTGGCAGGGGTCGGGACTGGAGGGGCCCGGACCCGTTTCCTGTGCCCTCTCCCCTTCCGGGACACAAATAGACGGGAACCCCTGGGCAGGCTAGGCCCCGGCCGGACCGCTGGACCGGTTGGGACTGATGGGGCTAAGGGACCGGCAGGCGGGGACGCAAGGGTGTCGGGACAGGTGAGGCCAGAGAGGGCTTCGGGACAGGCAGGGCCCGAGAGGGCTTCGGGACAGGCGAGGCCCGAGAGGGCTTCGGGACAGGCGGGGCCCGTAGGACGGGCCGGCCTGAAGGGGAACACGGGGCACCCCCCCTCAAAGACGTGCCCTCCAGGCACGCCCCCGGAAGGACCCGGTGCGGGCGCGACCGGGCCGGGAGCAACCGCCGAACCGGGCGAAGCCGCGGGCAGAGCCGCGGGACTGGACGAGGCCGAGAGACTGGGCGAGAGGCCGGGCGCGGCCGAGGAACCGGGCGAGAGGCCGGGCGCGGCCGAGGAACCGGGCGAGAGGCCGGGCAAGGACACGGGCTGAGCCGGGACAGGCGATGACGCGGGCTGAACCGGGACAGGCGAGGACGCGGGTTGAGCCGGGACAGGCGAGGACGCGGGTTGAGCCGGGACCGGCGAGGACGCGGGCTGAGCCGGGACAAGCGAGGAGAAGGCAGGGGCTGCGGGACAGACAGGGGCTGCGGGCGAGACTGCGGGACCGGGCGAGGTCGCGGACGGGGCCGCGGAACCGGGCGAGAGCGAGTGATCGGCGAGGGCCGCGGGTGTGACCAAGGGGCCGGGTGAGGCCGTGGGACCGGGCAAGGCCGCGGGACCGGGCGAGGGACCGGGCGAGACCGAGGGACTCGGCGAGGGACCGGGCGAGACCGAGGGACTCGGCGAGACCGCGGACGAGGGACTAGGTGAGACCGCGAACGAGGGACTAGGCGAGGGCGCGGGACCGGCAGGGACCGAGGGACTAGGCGAGGACGAGACCGAGGGACCGGCAAGGGCCGCGGGACAGGCAAGGGCTGCGGGCGAGGCTGCGGAACAGGCGAGGGCCGTGGGACTGGCGAGGGCCGCGGGACTAGGCGAGACCGAGGGACTAGGCGCGATCGAGGGCGAGGACGCGGGACAGACAGGGGCCGCGGACGAGACCGCGGGCCTAGGCGAAGGACCGGGCGAGACCGCGGGACCGGCGAGGGCCACGGGCGGGGCCGCGGGACTAGGCGAGGCCGAGGGACTAGGCGAGGCCGCGGACAGGGCCGCGGGACAGGCAGGGGCCGCGGACGGGGCCGCGGGACAAGCACGGGCTGCGGGTGAGACCGCGGGACCAGGCGGGGCCGTGGGTGAGACCGCGGGACCAGGCGAGACCGTGGGCTGGGCCGCAGGGCAGGCAAGGGCCGCGGGCTGGGCCGCGGGGCAGGCAGGGGCCGCGGGCTGGGCCGCGGGGCAGGCAAGGGCCGCGGGGCAGGCAAGGGCCACGGGCAAAGCTGCGCGGGGCGCAGTCTCCAGGGCAGCTGCAGTTGGCAAGGCTGCGCGGGGCGCAGTCTCTGGGGCGTCCGCTGGCATGGCTGCGGGTGTAGCAGCCTCTGGGGCGTCAGCAGACCTGGCTGCGGGTGTCGCAGCCTCTGGGGCGTCAGCAGGCCTGGCTGCGGGTGTCGCAGCCTCTGGGGCGTCAGCAGGCCTGGCTGCGGGTGTCGCAGCCTCTGGGGTGTTGTGAGGGGCGGTGTCCAGCTCCCCGGCGCGGAGCGCGGCGGCCTCCCTCTCTGCTGCGCGCTTTGCTGCTCGTTTGGCCGCACGTAGCAGGGCAGGGCAGCACACGAGGCAGACGGAGCGCTCTCCGGAGACGGCTTCTCCCCTGGAAGCTCCGCGGTGCAGGCATCTGGTGACTCCAGCGAAGGCCTCGGCGCATCGCTGACCAGGTCCCCCCCGCGGGCTGTGAAAGCCTGGGAGAACGGGGAGCTCTCTCGCTCACCCTCCTCTCTCCCAACGAGGAGCAAGGAGCAGGCACCCAGCGCGATCCTCCGGGTCTCCGCCTGCTGCCTCCGGGTCCTGCTTTGCTTCTCCATGCTCCGGACCTGCGGGGCCGGGGTTGGCCCGGTGAGCCAGGACAAGAGCCCGGCCGAAGTCCCGCACTCGGTGGGAGCCTGCCTTGCGCTCGGCTCGGTCAGTCCGAGCGTGAGCTGCCGTGGCAGCTCGCGTACCTCAGCGGCGGGGCGCGCGCCTTCGGGGAGGGAGACTTCCTCGAGAATCTCCCTCGCCCGGCTGGCCAAACAAAGCAACCCGGGGTTCCCCAGTATCTCCGGGTGCTTCAGCAAATGAAGGACCTCACCCACTAGCCAGATGTATTCACCCTCGTCCAGTGAGGAATCCTTCCGGGTAGGTGGCGGCATTCTGTTACGTCTCCGGGTGTGCGTGCGGGGCGAACAAACAAGGAAGTAGTCCAGGGGAACGGAGACGAGGGTTTATTGAACACACAACGGACATCGAAACTTCAATGCCGCCACACCGAGACATAGGCAGACACAGACTATATACACTACACAAAGCACGGGACTGGCGAGCGGCTTTCGCCTACAGGTGATCACGATCAGGATAACACAAGAGGGAACGAGGTGGGCGTGGCGACACACAGGGCTGGAGCTGGTCGGACGACGCGGTTAGTGACATTCCTGACATTATATACCAGGTGAAGGACTTACATCACATACAGTTTGTGGCCAGCCCCATGCTCTGTGCTTGCTTGCTTTATTTATTCTTTTATCTTTTTGTTTGTTTGACCAGGAAGGTCCCATTCGGATACAAGATTTCTTCTTCCAGGGAGTCCTGTTCAAAATGGCAGTAAAGTTACATCATCAAATTTAGAACATGGAACAGACACAAAAACAGAATAATTTTTAATTTTATAAGTCACATTGTTATAGCTGCAGTACTTAATAACATTGTTTGATTGAGATACATTTCAGCATACTTTTACAATTACTGAACAAAGATAAATCCCCTGAGCACACGTTTAGTAGTTCATTCCAAGCATAAGGAACATAGAACATAGAACAAAGACACCTGTAAAATTCATGGGTAACATATGGGATGTTTAGCAGATTTTTTTCTGAAGATCTTGCATTATGACTACTTCTTGGAAGAAAAAACAAAAGGTCTTGAATGTAGAATCCATTACTGCCATACAATGTTGAAATCACATATCAATCAACTGAATGGCATGAGAGAGTGAATATCATAAATTTTATTGCTCTAGGGTGAGTTGCATTTTAATTCCATGGTGGCTTAATGGTTAGTGAAGCACACTTGTAATTTCTACATGGAAGGTTTGAAGCCCTGACCAGCAAAGCACCACCCCAAGCATTGCTCCCTGGGCACTGGGCACCCTGCTACGTCACATTGTCACATATGGATTAAATGCAGAGAAGACATTTTGTTGTTGTGTGCTGTGGTGTGTCAACGGTGACAATTAATCACTAAATTCTAATTCTAAATTCAAAGACACCTGTAAAAAATGAAAAGCCATCCATAGTGTATTCATGGCTAACATTTCAGAGGCTGCTGTTGTAGAAAGAACTATATCATCTGCTTCAAGATGTACTTTGGCTGGATGTACCCAAATAATTTTTATAAATATAAAATAACATAAGTCCCAAAGTAGATCCCTGAGGAATTCCAATCTGTAATATGTGAGATGCAGAACAATACTTCTCAAAGGATACATACTGAGTCCTCTGTGATTACTTCATCATTTATAAGGGATTCAAATATATTAGCTATGACCAACAGTATAGAAACTGTAAGTTAATTATTCAGATCACAAATTTCCCCTGGTGAAGCACTATGGTGGATCCACGCTGGAGTGATAACATAAAAAATTGAGCTATAGGTTCAGTAGATGTACTTCAACCATTCCATGTCCGTGCTTTGTGTAAGTGGTTAATGGAAGTCATGGATAGATGGATATCCATATGTTTTAAGAACCTTTCATTCAATTCACCTGTACCACATTGTTGGATTATACTGAAGAAAACTAAACACAAGGAAGAAATGTGGAAGAAGGTGAACTCCATCCAAATCAATTTTTCAAAATGTAATTTTCCCTTTATTTGGTGCTTATGGCTTTGAGTTGAATGGTGCACCATAGGTGTAGAGAATGCCATTAGAATAACTGGATTTGTACTTTGGAATTTTTCATTTGCATTTTTAACCTTTCAAAAGTTTTTAATGTTTTCAAATGCAATTGCAATATTTCAAGTTTGGACTTTATTAGGTTTCACACATATGAAATGGGAACTGTACATTTAAAACAGTTTAATACCGCACAGTAGGGTGGAGTGAAAAAAAATAAAAACTTCCAAAAGCAATTTCCAATAGTGCAGAAAAATTGTCACTGGACCTCGTTATTAAATATGCAAAATATCTTTGAAATAGGTTAATTGTAACGAGCGGGGAGAGAAGCATGGACCCAGAAGTACAAGGAAGGTTGAAATTTATTTGAGAGAGTGAGAGAACAGAGATCAAGCTTCCCGCGATCACGGTGAAGGGAAGTGCTGCTGTCACTGGCCGGGGAGTGGAGGCGGGGAGCCTGAGGCCTTCTCTCAGGGGAGAGCAGAGGCAAACTAAATCCAAGACACTGAGCAGGAACCGTAGACGATGAGCAGGCAGGGAGGTCAGAAGCCAGAGAGTCAGTCCGACAAATAGGCACAGGACGGTGGAACACACGGAGAGCAGGACACAGGGAGCCGGACTCAGGGGGACAGGTAAGTCAGGGATGGGATCGGGGCTGTGGAAGGAAGGTATACAAGGTGAAGGTCCACAAACAGGGATCGGGAAGACAGAAGACAAGAAAATGCTTGGTATGACGTCTTTGCATCGGCTGAATACTTTAATACTTTGCACCGGTAATGCGGAACTTCTCCCCTTTTCACTAAGGCTTCATCCAGAGTTGAAGGAGCTACACCTGTCCATTCCCACCTCCTGTGGGTGTGACAGAGCCCCCCCCCCCCGCCCCCTTGACGGCCGCCTCCAGGAGGCCCTCGTTGTTTGCAAGGACATCCCAGAGCCCGAGGCGCCGGTTTGGAGGGGTGCGCTTCATGGAACGACATCAGAGTTGGATCCTGAACTTCGGCCGTGGGTACCCAGCTACGTTCTTCGGGTCCTGCACCATCCAAGTCACCCAGGTACTGCAGGCGACCTTTTATGCGATGAGAATCTAGGATGGAACTGACAACAAAGGCGGGGGCAGTGGGTGGTATGGGCACAGGATCCTCCTCTGGTTGAACCGGTGATATTTGGCTGTACTTTACAGGCTTCAAGAGGGAAACGTGGAAAGTGGAAGATATCCGATACACACGAGGTTGACAGAAACAGGCCCCACCCGCTGTAGCATCTGGAAGGACCCAATGTATTTAGCATTAAATTTACGACAACCTGGTATCCCAAGGTTTTGTTGACAACCATACCCTCTGTCCAATTCGATAGGGAAACCCTGGACGACGATGTCAGTCGGCTTGAGCTTTCATCCTTTCCGCTTGAGACTGCAGTGCCTGTTGGATGGTTCTCCAGGCCTGTTTGCTCTCCTGAAACCAGGACTCGACTGATGGCACTGATCCTGCAGGAGCATCCTAAGGGAACAGAGGCAGCTGGAACCCTAGAACACACTAAAATGGAGTGAGATTGGTGACTGGATTAACTTTGGAATTCAGAGAATACTCCATCCTGACTAAATGCTGGGACCACTTAGTGGGTTTTGTGTGCACCAGTAATGTCAAAGCTTTGGCCACCTCTCTGTTGGTGCGTTCTGGCAGTCCATTGGATTGCGGGTGGTAAGCCGTGGTTAAACTAAGGGAGATATTCAATTTATCGCAGAACTCTTTGAAAACCCGGGAAGCAAACTGAGGTCCTCGGTCTGACACTATTTCTTCAGGGATGCCCATCAACCTGAACAGCTCTTGAATGAGCACCTCCGAGAGTTCTGCTGCTGAGGGTAGTTTTGGAAGGGCAACAAGGTGACACATCTTGGAAAACCGATCCACGATCGTCAAAATTATGGTCTTACCCACTGAACGAGGTAGGTCTAATGAAGTTCATGGCCACGTGGGACCAGGGTCTGGTTGGGACAGGCAGAGGATTCAGCAGTCCAACGGGAAGTTGGTTGGAGGACTTACATTAGGCACAATCCGGGCAGCTCTCCACGAAGGCTTGAACCACCTTCTGCCAGCCGGGCCACCAGTATCGACGTTCTATCACACGTTGAGTCGCGGCAATTCCTGGATGACTCGTTCCTGGTTGCAACAGATCTGAACGATAGGACCACTTACCAGGAGGACATCCGGAAGGGGTTGTCCGATGTTCATCATCGACCCTGATGGACTCATCCAAACCCCACGTAATTGATGAAACGAAGCATGGCTGGGTTGATAATGGGTGAGGCCTGATCTCCATTCTTAGGGGGGTCGAATTGGCATGACAGGTAGTCGGCTTTGAGGTTCTTCTTTCCAGGGAGGTAACGGGAGAACCATTGCACCCAGCGGATTGTAGGTACTCCAAGTTTCTGTGATCCGTCAGTACCAAGAAAGGGTGTCTAGCTCCCTCTAGGCAGTGTCGGCACTCTTCAAGGACAAACTTACAGTAATTGCCAAGATTTCGCGCTCACCCAGCTCGTAGTTACGTTCTGCAGCTGTTAGCTTTCGGGAGAAGTAAGCACAAGGGTGACATCTTCCTTTCTGGGGTTCACGCAGTATGAGGACTGCTCCCACGTCAGCCTCTGCTGCGTCCACTTCGACCTCAAAAGGTAGCTCTGGATGTGGCTGTTTGAGCACAGGAGTAGTACAGAAGGCCTCTTTCAGGCATTCAAAGGCGTGTACCTCCACTGGCGTCCAAACGATCCGGGTAGGTTTCCCGCGGGTGAAGGTTGCCACCTGACTGAAGTTTCGAATGAACCTACGATAGAAATTGGCAAAACCCAGAAACCATTGAAGTTCCTTCAAGGTCCGTGGTCGTGGCCAGTCCCTGATAGCTGAGGTCTATTGTTCATCCATGGCCACCTCTCCAAGTTGAATCACATAACCTAGAAATTTAACTTGTGTTTGATGAAATTCACATTTTTCACCTTTCACGTACATTTTATGCTAACATAGGACGCGTCTAACGTGTTGAACATGCATTGATCTGGAGGGAGAGTAAATCAGTATGTCATCGATGTACACCACAATGAATTTATCAATCATGTTGTGGAATACCTGATTCATAAATGATTGGAATATAGAGGGACTGTTAGCTAGCCTGTACAGCATAAAAAGATACTCATACTGCCCCCTACTGGTAATAAAAGAGGTCTTCCGTTCATCGTCTTTTTTGATTCGGACCAATTTAAAAGCACTCCGCAGGTCTAATTTGGCAAAGATGACAGCTTCTCTTAGTTGTTCTAACGCTGAAGGAATCAAGGGAAGAGGCTCTCTTCTTTTCACCGTCACTGCATTCAAAGCCCTGTAATCAACCACCGGTCGTAGGCCCCCATCCTTCTTCTTGATAAAGAAAAACCCCACTGTGACAAGTGAGGTGGAGGGCCGGATTATACCTTGCTTTACCCCCTCCTGTATGTACATATCCAGAGATTCTTGTTCCTGTAGGGAAACAAACAGGGTATAATCAACCTCGAGGTAAAGGGGCTCCGTCCAGCAGGTTGAAGGCACAATCACAGTCGCAATGGGGGGGAAGACGTCTAGGTAATCTTGATAGTCCTGAGGGACAACCTCCAGATTCTCTGGTTCAGGACTCTTAATGCCTGTGGATTTACATGGGAGAGACACACTTGTGTAGATAACCATTAGATTAAGCTTCAATTTCTCCAGTTCAGACGGGGGTTATGCCGGCGTAACCATGGGAAGCCTAAAATCAGGGGATCCTTGGCTCGGCTTAACACAAACATTTCTATAGTCTCTGTGTGGAAAACCCCAACTTGCATTAGAAAAGGGTGAGTGCAGTGGCGTATTGTCCCTTCCACTATCCGTTCACCCGCGACTCCATGAACCATAATAGGATAGGTTAATCTCTGCAGAGGAATTTGCAAATGTCTAACTAGATCCCCATCCAGAACATTCCCTGCAGCCCCACTGTCAATGAGAGCTCGGACCTTTTACCTCTCCCCCCTCCAGCTTAAGGTGACAGGTACAGAGAATTGGGTGAGTGTTGAGAGAGGAAAAGAGGAAACACCTACCGGCTGAGGTCTCTCTTCCTGCTGAAGTCTGATGGGACAGGCGGAAATAACATGACCAGCATTGCCACAGTACAGGTACAGTCCCCCTTGTGTTCTTCTCAGCGTTCAGCGCAGGTAAGTGGGGATCGACGAATTGTATAGGTTCTGTAGCTGCAGTCACCACTCTTTCTTGTTCCACCGGGGCTCATCAACGCCTGCGATCTCTTACGGTGTTATCCAGCCTAACAGCTTGGTGGAAGAGTTCATCAAAAGATGGTGCTTCCCCTCGTAGCTCAGGGTTGAGGGCGCACAGAAAGAAGTTGTAGACAGTCATCTGGCCAGTGAAGAGCAGCTGCTATAGTGCGAAACTCTAGAGAGAAATCAGCCGCAGTTCGGTTTCCCTGCCAACATTCAAGAAGGTGCCATTGTGGTTGTCGTCCAACTGCAGGATGGTTAAACACTTCAAGCAGCGCCTGATGGAACTCGTGGGCCGAATGCAGAATGGGACTATCATCCATCCACAATGCCGTAGCCCATTCCCGGGCTCTCCCGGTCAACAGGGACACAGTGAACCTTACTTCAGCCCCTGGGGTGGTGAACATCTCAGGATGTTCCTCCACGTAAATGCCCACTTGCATGAGAAAGCCTCTGCACTGATCGGGATTATCATCATATCCTTCCGGCATGGCGATCAGCGGGGCAGCTGCGTGAGGGGGGGAAGCCGGAAGTGGAACTAGTTTGGGCTGCGGAAGGAATGCATACAAGGTGAAGGTCCATAAACAAGTAATCGGGGCAAGTACGGGAGATCGGGGAGACAGAAGACAAGAAAATGCTTGGTATGATGTCTTTGTATCAGCTTAATACTTCGCACCGGTAATGCGGAAGTTCTCCCTTTTTAACTGAGGCTTCATCCACGGTTGAAGGAGCTACACCTATCCAGTTCCGCCTCCTGTGGGTGTGACATTAATATTTTCAGTTACTGCAACGCGATCAAAGTTTTCACCTGTCACATAAATGGGCAATATACACTATCCATTATCTATACTCATTGGTGTTGTTTTTGTGCACTTTCACAACATGATAATCACTACAAACCACACTGCTAACCAATCTTATTTTACAGAACTGTTTAGGCTACTCTGTCACTGCTTTAGGCTACTCTGTGATTTGTGTTTGAAAAACTGACTTAAACTGAGTGATTACACAATCAGCTGAAATTTCTTATCCTGTCTGATGCAAGAATCAGAACAGAATAAAATGGAACCAGTTATTTTCACAGGTACATGTATATAAAATGTTTGTATCATAATGTAATTCTGAAGCATCACAGAGTGGTCAAGTCACTTGTAGTTTATCTTATTAAAGGGACAGCACTGCTTTGGTTCAAGTCCTATCTGCAACTTAGAACTTTTTCTATCTCAATTAGTCATTTTTCATCTGCCTCTGTTTCGGTACCCTATGGTGTTCCCCAAGGTTCTATTTTGGGGCCAATACTCTTCTGTTTATACATGCTCCCCTTAGGGGACATTATTCGTAAACACTGTGTTTCTTTTCA
>JABFDZ020000037.1:11006454-11019002 GCA_019775955.2 Pollimyrus isidori
CTCAAGCCCTCACTGTCTTTCCAAGATCTGGAAACAGTTGTCCATGCCTTCATAACATCTCGGCTGGATTACTGCAAAGCCCTTTACTTTGGTCTCCCCCAGACCCAGCTAGCTCGCCTGCAGTTGGTGCAGAATGCTGCTGCTAGGCTTTTAACTGGCACTAAAAGGCAGGAAGAGATCACTTCTGTCCTCTCTTCTTTGCATTGGCTCCCCATTTGTTTTAGAATTAAATTTAAAATACTTCTTTTGGTTTTAAAGTCATTGCATGGCCAGGCTCCTATGTACATCTCTGACATGCTTCAGCAGTACTCTACATCCAGGTCCCTTAGATCTGCTGAGAAAGGTCTTCTCTATTTTGCCCGGTCACGCCTCAAACACAAAGGGGACCGTGCTTTTGCTGTGGCAGCTCCTCCTGACATTAGATTTGCACCTACAATCATTACTTTTAAATCTAGATTAAAAACATATTTCTACACCTTAGCTTTTGCCTCTTAGTTTTCTTTTTATATTATTTTGTTTTTTGCAGCTTTTTATGTATATTTTTTTTATTGTGACATGTCGTCAAGATGCATTGTGTCTATATATGTGGGTTAGTTTTGCCGGTATTTGTTTTGATGTTTTTGTGTTTTATTTATTTATTTTTAGTTTTTTAGTTTGACATTGAACAGGACTTTGGTCAGTCCTCTCTGTTTAAATGTGCTATATAAATTAAACTTGCTTACTTACTTATTTTGACTCCCAAATAATTTATTTTATGAACACACAATAGAATTCAATAACTGAAGGCTGAGTTTTGACAATTTTTGCATTAAGCAGGGAGCAGGTAATCTGGATCAGGTACAAGAAACAGGGTTTATTAAGGCAGAAACATGTGCACACAGTAAACTATGTCAATGACTGGACTGGGGAAACAGACTAAATACACAGGACTACTCAGAAATAACACAAAACAGCTGAATACAATTGACATGAGGTAACAATAGGGCATGGCAGGTGGAAGGATCGCACAAACAGGTGATGACAGAATCCCCCCCCAAAGGTGGGCAATCTGGGCATGCCTCAGGGGAGGCGACGGATGAGATTGACCGTGGGACATGGAACCTGGAAGAAAAAAGCAGAACCATTAAAAGGAGACTAGGAAAAGGACAGACACACAAAACAGGCACAAACCAGGACAAAATCTGACACAGAACAGGAAACGCAGTCCAGAAAAGGAGACACGGGGGGAACACCAAATGGAAGGACAAAGGGACCTGGAGTGAACAGAGAAGACACCCAGGGACAAGGAGCAAACACAGGAGGAACGAAGGAACGAGGCAGGAAACTAGAGGGCAAAGGACAACGGGGAGCCCAAGAGAACTATGGCGAGCGAGGGGTGCCAGCCGAAGAGGCCGCAGGCAACCGTGAGACCAGAGCCGAAGCGGACCTCGCAGGGAGCAAGGAGGTAGCCAGAGGGACAAATGGAGGAGAAGGAAGTCGGAGGGTTCCCCGGCGAAGGCAAGGAGGGAGAGGAAGCCACAGCAGGTGACGCCGCAGCCACAGGCGCCGTCCACCGACGAGTTGTAGTGGGGGGACCTGGAGGCGACTGACAAGTCGAAGCGGGGGAACCCACAGGCCACTGACAAAGCATCAGAGCCGGGGCCGAAGGCGGCTGACAAGTCCACAAAGGGGAACCTGCAGGTGACCACAAGCAGGAGCCTGAAGAGCAGCAGGTGCCCTTGCAGCCTCAGAAAAGGGTGAGCCAGGGGGCAGGGTGGGCAGGACCCGACCCCTGTGCAGATGTCCTCTTCCCTTCCGGGACACCAACAGGTGGGAACTTAGCTGGGATCGACCCTACTGGGGTGATGGAAGGAGTCCTCCTCCTGCAGGAATCCATTGGGACCATTAGGGAGGTCCCTGAGGGGTCCCACGCAAGCTCCTCCTCTCCCTCCATCAAGGGAGGTGGAGCAGTGATCTGATTGTCTGGGACTTCCTTGGGGACTGAATCTGGAGCCGGTGGGACTGGAGCTAGAGCCAGAGCTTCTAAGGATGGAGCAAGAGGCAGGACCTCGGGCGTACTGATGCAGTGACAGACTGAGTCATTTTGAAACACGTAGAGCTTATTGGAAGAATATGACACCCTCATGTACTGGGGGTCAGTAAACCCATAAAGTAAGTACATACTTCTGTCATCTTCTCTGTGGTTTTGGTCAGGTGCTGGGAGACCTCCCTGGTATTTCCAGGATATTGGGATTCCCGCTCTGCTGATCTGGCAGCCTTTTGGGTTTCTTACGTGACTGGGATCGGCAGTGTACTGTAAAGCACAGTAAATCCTCCCTCAGCCAACCATGCTGGGCTCATTCGCAGGAGTACTGATAGCTACAGGTGTGGAGTCCCAATCCTTCAACCTCCCTCCGACATGCAAACCAGCATGAGCAAAACACAGCAAATATGTCACACTGCACATCATTTCTGAAATATTTGTCCTTTTTTGTGTGAGGCAATCCAGCTGGACCCATTTTTGCTGTCCAGACATGAGGTGGCTTTTACGTCTTTCACATTCTCGGGTTTCTGCTGCAAATTAAATAATACAAAGTTCACCTTTTTGAATAATGTTGTCCGCTCCACCACTGCTGGATCCAAGCCTGGATGTGAACGCAGGAGGATTCTGTGTAGGCAAGCTACTCCATAGCTATACCAACAAAAACTCTGGTGATGACTCAGCTCTTGGTTAATATGACATCAAACATCCTGAAAAATAAGTATTTTTTGATTCTACAATATAATGTTTTGTCATATTGGGTTATGAATGGACATAAATGCATTTTAAACACAAGGTATATCCAACTACCTAAAAGAATAAAGATCTCAGAATAAAAGGGGTAAAGCTATATATATATATATATATATGTACCATGAGAATTGGCATTTTTATATTGACTATAAGGCAATTATAAGGACGTGGGTGGGCAGGCCAATAACCCAGCTTAGAAGTGCCGGTACAAAGCATCTGAAAATCCTGACGGGAGCCAAAGATTTTGGGGTGGGAAGCGAGGAGGTTGGCCGGGGATGACGTCTTTGACGGCCGCCATCAATGGCCATGTCACTGGGGAGCAGACAAAAGTACAGCGGCATTTTATTTATTTATTTATCTGCCCATTGTGTAGGGGGGCGCCACACACTGGGCCGTGATCAGTCCACCAAGGCGTCCGGCATCATCTCCCTTGGCCCCAGCACAGGGGCTCTTCTCTCCCCCAGCCAGCCCCCTTTGTTGTGCAGTCACCACAGTAAAAGGCAAAATCGGTTCGACGTGCTAATGAAAGCAAATGGGAGTGCCACAGAGATCAAGGCCAGGCATTTTAAAAGCATAGCGGGAGAGGTGAATGGGAATGGCGCTGCTTATCCCCTCCAGGATGCAGACTGAGGAGTGTGGGAAATGGGAGTGGGGAGGCTGACATTCTAACAAGAGAGCTAGTGGGTGGGTGGGGGGGGGGGGGTCACCAGCCAAGTACAGTGCTTCTGTGACAGTTTCCAAATTTGTGTGTACAATAGGAGTCAATGGAGATAGAAGCAGGTCCTTTCTGGATATGTGTGTTCCCCGGATGGTACGGAGCAGTAGGGAGAGCAGGCAGGGGACCCAGACGCATCCAGCCAGCTGCGCCCAGGCCAGCCGGGGCCTCTCCCTTGACAGCTAGCATTTCTATTTTTTTTACTTGCTTGAAGCTCTGTGGAGAATTTGGTGCTAAACCCCAGGGGAGGGGGGGTGTGAAAAGCTGGAGATGCCGGAAATGGAGAGCAGGAACAGCCAGAGGGCTGACTGTCTTGTCTACCAGCAATACCCCTCACCCCAAAAGCCCCCACCCTCCTTGTGAGAAAAAAAAAGCTGAAGTTCTGCCAGTTGCAGACACTGTGATGATACTATTAATCTGCCCTGAAGCAAATGAGGGCCAAGGGAGATTAAAGTTCTACCTGATATAGAAATTCCGGGAGTCTCCTGTAAGGTGACAGCAACTCCCTGACACTTGTGGATGGTGCTGTGTCCCGGAAGTCTGTCACTCTGCTTTCAGTGGCTGTAAAATTACCCAGCAAGAAGTTTCACCACCATTAACTCCACCCAGTGTGGTCGGTAAATTTCTGTTGATACAGCAGCTTCATATAAATCTAATACAGAAACACATCTATCTGATTCCAGTTTAAATATTACTCTGATACGTCTTAACTTACAGAATCACATAGCGACAATTTCCCTGGCATTATGATCCAAAAGTCCTTTTCCTATTTTCAGCTCTAACTTTTTTCCTGTGGTTAATTCCTGATGTGTTTTAATGCAGGGAATACCGGTGAATTGACTAGCTGCTTGACTAAGTGCAGGGGGTACTGGCGGATTGGCTAGGAAAAGTACAGGGGAAAAGCTAGGCTAAGTGCATGGCATACCAGTGGATTGGCTGGGTTATGGGCATCGTTAGGTCCAATCACTCAGAGCTATAGCCTTGAATATTTTAAGCCTAGCCTCAAGTATTTTAGCCCCAAAGCCAATCTCCCTTCACAAAACAAAAAGTCAAGCCCCAAGTAAACTTGACTTAGCCCCTGATCTTTTCAATAGCTAGAAACTCCCCTGGGCTTGGCTAAGTTCAGGGGGTACCGATGGATTGGCTAGGCTAAGAGGTCCAACTTAAGAAGCCCTTCTTGGCACAGAACCAGGGGGGTGGTGTTGATTACGGATGGCGGGGTGATTTGGAGGGGTGTCAGTGAACCGAAGATGGAGTGACTCCTACAATACGCAAAATTAGCAACCATATACATGCAACACACAAATATAAATACTACTTTTACATGTACATTACAAAATGAAGCATTGAGAGTGGAGGCTTCACTCGGTGTGATCAAGGACATCCCGGCCTCCCCAAATGGGCTCCTCTGTGATAGCTATGTGCACTGGGTCAGCAGATGGATTACCTTGTCATCTGGGACAATGATGAAGGCAGGCTTGTGCTTTGCTGTTTACCTTCCTGCCCCAAAACAAGCAGCCAGTCTCGACACACCCATCCAGGATTGGTAATACGGATACTGAAACCGCACACTTTACTCTCTGCACTGAGCAAATAGCCGTAGCTTTATCACTGTTTATTTTCCTTCGTCCCCGAGGAAAGAGTTGATGGATGTCTTGACCTTTATGGGACCACACAATAGGCATGGCAGGAATGGGAAGGCCTGCGTTAACGCTGTGACGTTGCTAGATGACACCTGTGCACAATAAAAAAGTTTATAGTTGCAGAGCTGAGGAGGAGCACTATCATCTTGTTTTATTGTCAAGGAAGAAGCAGTGACAATCTGATGCCTAATCCTTTCTAATTAAGTGGTTAAAATCATACAATATTGTTTTACCTCACAAACCTTTGATACATAAGCAGTTGGAAAATGGATGATAATAGGAAATGTATCACATCCCACACACCTGACCCTCCTATCTGCTGCCTAACATGGCCCTGATGAGCACTGTTGCTTGTTACTGCTTGTTAGTCCTTGTATTTAACTACCCGTTTGTCTTGTTAGCCCCAATTCAGTCATTGATGTCGAACCCTTGCGTTGCATGTACTCTTCCTTGCTCCACTTCTATCCTTTGGATCCCTTTGATTTTATTTATTTCCAGTCTCTGTTCTTTGAGTTCAATAAACCTCCTTTCTGTTTTGCCACAATGTCTATACTCAAGTTATTCCTTCCTCTAATCTGTTCTGGACTCTGGATCGAATCCTAAAAAGTTTGAGTTCTGATCAAATTTTTCGCATAAGAAATAATGGAAAACCAATTAATTGGTTCCCGGGCCACCAAAATTATACCTAAATATTTTTTTTAGCATTTAAACAAAAAATGAACGGGATAAAACAAGAAGAGCATTTTTTTCTTAATGGCTTCCAAAACGATAAACATAACCCCTGTCCTGCCCCGATCTTCCACTCCTTCCGTGTGTCACACCCCCTCGTGTGGGATCCCCATCTGATCAACTGTTTCTGGTTGTTGTCATTAATCCTCTCTAATAAGTCCGCATTTCAGTTTGTTTCCCCATTACGGTCATTGGGTGCATTCAGCTTGCTTACAACGCCGGTTTAAAGCAACGCATTCTGACTCTGACGCAATGCATTCTGGTTAGATGCATTGTGACCTCACACCAGGCTGCACAAACTGGAACCGCCTCCATGACAACACACCTTTGCCATTATTGGCTGAAGAGTTTAGTTACACGCATGACATTTGTATCCCCGGCAGTTCTGATGCGTAATCTACTATTTCTCCAGAATATCAAGTAAAGCAGTGAGAACAGGTTTTCAGTTAATTTACCTGGTAAAATAAAGTTTAAGTAAATTACATAAATGTTGTAATAGTACACGTAAGTTAGTGGTTTATTTATTGTTAGTTACAGTAATGTTGCGCTGCTTTATTTAGTTAATTGTCCAGTCTGTGAAGAAGGCATTCAAGTAAGAATTGCATTGTAGTATGACTCATTTCCTGGCGCGTACAATTTATATTAGGTCAGCGTTCATGGTTTGACTTCTGATATTCAGATCGAGTTATAGGACAAACTGGTTCGTTCGACTTTCAATTTGAGTTCTAGTGAGTTTGAGAACTGAGGTACCACTGTATTAGGTGTTTGGAGAAAGCATGTTTGCTTTTCTTTTTTTAGAAGTGTGGTTATTATTCTTCTGGTGCAGACACAAGCTTTCCCTCACTTCCTACCCATCTACAGTAGCTACTAACACAGGGAGAATGTATAGGCTGGCACTATGAGGACCTCTTCTCCATCCCTGCATGGGATCTTGGACCTGAAAGGCTTGTGAAGGACTTCCTGTTCATATCTCATTACCCCCTTGACCTTGGAGATTAATTTAGAGATTTGTTCATTGTTAATCTTGCAACACTAAAGAAACAAAAAGATTTCAAATATTCATGAATCATTTTGGTGCTGTGAACAGTGTTAGCCAAGCGTACTCCCGGCTGTGTAAGTGGACTCCACCAAAATAGATTTGGTTTAAAATTTTAGCCCACATCATAAATATTTTAGTTAAATTTTACATTCCCTTTCCAAATATACAGCTGTGACATTAATAAATAGGGTTACACACATTGCTTTTTTGTGTCATAATGTTATCTCCAAACATCATGAGTCTTATTGGACACAAAATAAAGTATTAACTTATTAGCCTTACCTGGCAGTTTACCTTTAATTTTACAGAAACTAGACTTGGTCTTTTAATTTGACTGAAAGTATCTGTAATTGACCGATTTAAACTGAAAGGAGAATAAGAAATTATAAGCATTATAATGCTAATTCTCAGGATTAATTTAAATGTACATAATACCCAGGGTTATAATGATAATATAGTTAATTGTATGCAATTTCCAGGGTCATGATGTAGATTGATTTGATGTAAAAGCACAGACTACCGCTGCTGCTACTAAGAATATTATTAAATAATTAAATATTTAGTGAAATAATTATTAGTTTATCATCCTTTCAAACAATTTTTTAAAATTATTTCTTAGGAAAAAGATAACGGAAGATAAGTTTTCAACATCAACAGTTAACAAAAGGCACAGCAATAGATGTATGACATATGGGCTAATCTGTAAAATCAATATGAAAAGAAAATATTTTTAAAAATGTTTCATTCAAAATTTGTAAACGCCGGCAGTGGAATTTACACAGGAAAATACACTTAAAAAAATCGATGCGGGCTAAATTCGCCACGCGGGCGGGGATGATAAACATTTTTTTTTTTACTGGGCCTAATTGTCTAATGTGACTTAATGTGGATACACATATATGACAGGGATGGAGAGCAAGCAAGCAAGTGTGTCTGCATTAAAAAAAAAAGTAAAGTAAATATTTATTGCGGAGAAAAAGCTTTTTCCACATTTTACACTAAAAATGCGCCGGCTTGCACTATCGTGAAACGCCATAGACTTTAGTGACTGAGCGATGCAAATAAGACGATTGGTGACGAAAAACCCGCGAACGGCAGGCGGCAAATTGTGTTTTAAATTTCAGCATACTAAAGTGGTGAACTGTAAATAAGGTAAATAACATAAGGCTATTTAGTTTGTTTAATAAAAGGACAAGATATAAACTTGTTCTATCGGAAAGGTAGCATTAAATGACTTCCGTTGTGATCTTTGACTTTGATCTGGCGCTATATAGAAAGTAAAATTAACTTGAGGCGCCCCCCTAATAGAATGGTAGGGTAAACACGTTGTGGTATATGTAGCCACATATAATAGCTGATTGTGTTCACAACCACGGCTTCCCCTGCGTTCATTTATATGTGCATGTGAAGGGACCAGGCGGGTGACGCCATTGGTTGTACTTGAAGTTATTAGTTATCCATTCCGACAGTAGACGGCTCATTAATAAGTATATTCTCAGAGTTATGGTATCGAAATAAAATCCCGAGTCCATAAGAAGGAGTACAGATACGGCTGATTCAACGACAAGATCAAGACCCTAAAAAACTGGTCTTATACTGTAATACTATTTCTATCGTGAACAAATGAAGCTGTCGTGTAGTGGTAACAAGAAACTTAAGGTGGGTAAACTATATGCACATCAGTAAAAACGGTGGGTAACTATTTATATCCTTAACATTAGTAATCTCAAAAAAGGTGAATAAACGCTGTTTTATAGATTTAAAAGATGCGTAAATGGCGTTTATGTGCATTTACCCTCCACTACACCACTGAATGATTTGCGTTGAGTAATCTGAATAATTGCATAAAATAATCCAAAAACTCCACAACATCACATAATACAACAGTGTCTCTCCAACCTAATTTCAGCTAATTATCGTCAAATTCCGGCAGAATTAAAACAAGAGTCTGCTGTGTCCGAGAATTTTTTTCAATTCTCCCAGAATTCATTACGTAAGATACTCAAGGCACGCCATTGGTTCTCGTCACCTTTGTCTTTTATTGCGGTCGACATCCAGCTTAATGGTACTTTACTGCCACCATGGCTTTGGTTAGCTTACTGCTTTCAAATTAGGTCCCCTCTGCTGGACTTATGTGTGTAATAACATAGACCCAACTAATCGATTATTAAATTAGTATTAAATTATTAATCGATTAAATCGATTTGTTGTAGCCCTAGTGTTTACCATATATATGTCCCTAACAGGGTGGATAATGTCTCAAGAAATATATAGAAAAACATCCCATAATTATAATCTTTTCAACCCCTGAGCTTGGCAAACATGCATTCCTCATAGCTAAGTATAGTATCGTCCTGAAAAAATGTTTAAACCATAAAATACAATCATTCCAATTTTCAGAAAACAGATATGTGTTCAAAACAGGAATCACCCCGGTGCATTTTTACATTTCCTTCACGACTATGGATTAGTTGTATTTTGGATGAAGTATATAATTCAGAAGAAGTGCACATCATCTAAAAGAAAGAGATCCTCCCCATAAAACTAGTTGTGTTTTGGTGTTTTTCACTTCTTTTCACTTCATAGTTTAATTTATGGTTGATGCGATTTAGGTTTTTGGAGGATCATGTTGTTAAGGCTCTATAAAGTCTTCAAAGAAGTGCAGAAAAACTTTAAATGTCCAGCTTCACCCATTAGAAATAAATGCTATAGATTGTATAGCAAAACATTTAGTCTGTGAAGAAGAAATAAATCCACTGTTCAGAGCAGAAGGATTTACATTGCGAGGTGTTGTTGTTCTACTTCATAGCAGTATGCCTAAACCTCAGTCTAGTCTAACAATACTAAAGAAATTTTAAACACCTCCGTGTAACTTTATGTTGGTATTGTTTTTAATATATTATGTTGTGTTTATTTATCCCACCTGTTCATTCAGTTCCATTACCTTTCCCACATAATCTGATGTTTGCCTTGTGTTTTATGTCCATTTGTAGGCTTTACTGGGGTGTCCTGACTTTATATATTAGTACTATTTGTATTCTATTTATGATCAATGAGGAATGATATTTCATGTCAGTGTGTGGCCCATGCGTCAGAGCTGAGGACACTGTCTTCACGTCAACTCCGCTTACACAGAAAGAACCAATTATTGGAGTAGCAGTTAATCACCTGTGAAAGGGACAAGGAAGCAGAAGGGGAATGAGCTTCAATTAGCTTGGGGTGAAATTACCACTCACATTTGGCTCGCTGCTAATCTAAATAAAGCCCACACGTTTGGATTATGCAACAACATCTCTCTGGCTGTATTTCACATTTCATCTGTTGAAGCATCTTGCTTTAATCCAAAAAATGAGTCTCTGGACCTGATAAACTTGGCCCTCCCACTTCTGAGTGACGCCTTCCGGCGTTAAACTGATCATATCCTCCTGGATCTCCCAACGAGCTTGTGGAACCCAGGGGAAGCCGAGCTTCTCCAAATAACTGACCTCCATAAACCCCCAGGAGCTGAAGGGGCCATCGGCGACTTCCCATCCATGCTGTTTCCGTCATTAGTAAGGGCTATGCTGCCGGGGTGGAGTCTGTGTGGATGCCCTGGGGTCATTAAGAAGCAGTATTTTTAGGCCTGTCTGTGGGGAGCAGTGATAAGCTTTCCTGTTAGTGAGAACAACATGTTGGGTCAGTTGAGGTATAGCCCCCATGTCTGCATCTGGACGCGTGCCTGTGCTCAGCAGAAAAGCCACCAGGACTCCTGGCATGGCTATATTTAAAAAGTTCGGGGGGGATCTGTACGCTTGGAAGCTGGCCACCACAGGGCCTGCTTTCCTCAGCTAAACTGAAATTAAATTGCTGTATGCCACAGTAATAGCTTTACATAGGGGCCGCGTTAGCGTGGGTTGTGTGCGGAGCACTCAGTGTGAAGTGAAACGTCTGCTCTGACAGGGAGGGGGGTCACGTCCCATTCTGAGGGCAAAAGGGAAGCTTTGTTCTGATTCTGCTGCTAAGGAATGGCTGGACTGTATACTCAGCCCCAGGAAATTAAATATGGAGTAAGTGGCAGAGAGAGAGAGGATGAGACAGCAGAAGAAAGAGAGTTAAATGGCAACAGCTGTGCTGCCCCTGTGTGGTCACTCTGTACTGGGAGACGAGAGGCTGGGTGGGGGGCAAGATAGGGGGGAGCGGAAGCCAGCGTGGTGTGCACACGAGGCTGGAGCAGGGCAGGGCGGCCGCCAGGAGAGCGCCAGGGGATGAGCAGGCCCTGGGGGGGCAGCCAGAGGGAGGTGGCGGGTTCAGCAGAGAGCAGCACTTTCCCACAGTCTGGGGATTTGACACATGGCTCTCACACATTCCGCAGGCTACAGCCGTCAGCCGGGCAGACAGTCAGGGCACACGGCCCGTGCGGGTGGGGGGGGATTGCCGGGGCAGGTTCCGCCCTTGGCACTAGCAAGAGTGTGGAGCGGGGGTGGAGGGGAGCAGGGGCGGCGGGAGGTGGGGGTGCAGTGCACCGCACACTCTGTTTAGTTAACTCTTCCGTCTCTCCCAGACAATTTTCACATTGAAGCTGCACATTGCAGCTGTCTTGCATGTGTACATAACATATCCTGTTTTGGACAGTCCATTTAACCCTTAATATGGTACAGTAATTTGTAATTAACCTGTAAGTTTATATATTTGCTGTTCCTCTGCAGAAATAAAACATTTTTTGGTGTGTACCTAAAACACTCATTTTAAAGTGACCTTGTTCTACAAGGCTTGACTGCTGTAGTTTGTGGTAACCTGGGGCTGAGGACCAAAGATGTGTTGTTCTAGTTTAATATGTGGCTAAAAATCTATGGTACTTGCTTGAGATTTTGAGAATACAAGTTTCTGGACATCATGGCTTCCATGTCATGGCTTGAGAGAAAAGCTGATGATCAGCTAATTCAGTCCAAAGGCAGCCTAATGGATAGATCTCCACCAGCTCCTCTCCTGAATCAGTGAGCTGTGCAGCAGGATGTAACTGGACGATGGTGTGTGTGTGTGCACCCACTAAGCAAAGACCACCCATATGCTATGAAAAAACTGTCAGAAGACTCTCCAAAGAATAGAAAAAAGATGCCTGGGTGAAGAGAGGAAGGAGGTACATCATTTATGCCTGTGAGCCACTGGAGCTTAGTGTCCATTCCATTCATAGAAGCGCAAATTGGCAATTAAGCTGCATCCAGGTCAGACTGAATTACGGGACTCCTGCATCAAGTGCTTCCGCTAAAGGAATTAAAACATGCCAGGCAGATCTGATTCAGCTCTAATGTTGATCCTGACGTAGCAACAAAGCCATAAAATCAAGCTGGAGACCAAGCCAGAGAGTTCCTAGCACCCCTTGACAAGGTCACTTCCTGGATTATTAAGTGCTGTGTTCCTCAGTCTTCCCCAGTCAGGACCTTTCATTCCTCTTCAGGAGCAGTTTTGTCAAGCCCTTCTCTGTAAAACTCTGGTATAAAAGGCAGTTTGTTTGGAGGACGAGTTGGAACAGAGACTACGGGGAAGGAGGGAGGTGGGGGTAAGAGAGATGAAAGAGGTCAGAGGCCCCCCCCCCCCCCCACCCCCCCCAAAACAACAAGAAAGGAGAAGAGAAGCACACCCGGAAGAAAAAGAAGAAGTATGGGTAAAAAA
>JABFDZ020000037.1:11064636-11079373 GCA_019775955.2 Pollimyrus isidori
TATTATTTAACTAAAAGTTTAAAAAACGAGTTAATCCGCGGATCACGTGCGTTCCGAACCGTAGGTCGTGATCCGTATGGATCACGGATCAACCGCGATCCGTTGCACCCCTACTGGTGACCCATGTCCGGGAGAGGGAAACGGGACTTTGTTGGGATTCTTTATTATTGGGTTCTTTTGGATTGCTCTTTGTCTGGCCCCTCTCCTGGCACCTTTTGCCCCTGACCACATAGCCCCTAGGGTCACAGGCACGCAAACCCCTCCATCACAATAAGCTGGCAATAATGCTACATAGTAATTATTGGCAACAATTATTTTTGTTGCTGTGATTATATTTTATATTATGATATTCTTCTTCTTCTTCTTATTATTATTATTATAATACACCCTGCTTAACAATGGGTGTCGCCTTTTCACAAATGTCCAAAATGTTGCGTACACCGGCTCTTAACTTTCTGTAAATATACATATTTTTCCTATCATGTTTTTTGATAAATCTGGGATTTGTGCAAAAACTTGTTATCTTTTTGTGCATTTGCAGATTTGATAAATGAGGCTTCAGGATTGCTGAACGTGTTACATGTAAACTGAGTCTGATACGTAGACTTTTGGAGGCTTAGAGATCCATCAGTTTACTGTATGTAGCTTGTGCCTTTTTTAAAATATTATTTTTTAGAGTGAATGGCTTTATATTGCAGCAATATTGTTGTGAAAGCCAGAGTTGTGTTTTGATTGTAACTCAATTTGAAGCCAGACCATCATTGAAAATGTGACTTTTTAATTTCAATGGGACTTACATATAGTAAAACAAATTCTGTGGATTGCTCCTATTATTAAGAGGGTGGTACTTTCCATCACCAATCTTTCAAATAATCAATGTACTTTTTGGTTGATTTACAGCTTTGTGTTGAATAACCATTTCTTTTCTTGAACAAATCTAGTATATATATATATATATACTAATAGAAACAGCTGAGTGTTGTACCAATGATATTTTTTCCCTTTGGATTAATTTTAATAGGATTTCAGTGACAAAAAGACGCATGATGTCAGAAAGCTACAGTAAGCCTTCTCATCAGAAGCATTTTTTTAATTTAATATTCTGCCAAAGAGAACAAACCAGGTAATCACACCTGAGAATTTCACAGGATGCCTGTTCTAGGGAACCTTTCTAATAAACATTAGCATATTTATATCAGGAACAACCAAACTTATCACTTAACATAGAATGACCTTTAAATTTGATTTAATTAAGTTACAGCAATTGTCTTGGGGCAGCGTGTGGCTCAGTGGGCTAAGCCTGTGTGCCTGTACTCACGAGGTCACAGGTTCAAATGCAGCCTCGGTGCGTCTGCGGGTGCTTGAGCAAGGCCCTTAACCCCCAGCTCCCTGGGTGCCGCTACAGGTGGCTGCCCTTCGTGGACAACTTGGACTACACGCTACAAAGACCAAGTCGAGGGAGGCGTAAAAACAATTTCCCCACGGGGACAATAAAGGATTGATTATTATTATTGTAGAAAGTGTCAATAATGTGGAGAATTATGCTTCTGTGCAGTGACAGGGTTGCTGGATCTACGGCCTTCTGTGGTGGAAAATCACAAAAGTTAAATGTATTTTACAGGGTTTTTTATGAAGCTGGGCAAACTTCATTCTCCTGTCACTTGCTTTGTCTCCTCCGTGGGTGTTTAAGGTTCCTGAGACAAAAGACACAAGAAGCACATTATCCCACAGCTTCCCATGCTGTCCACGTAAGCCTTAAGCCATGGAGCCTGTTTGTGTGAACCTCTCCCTAATCTGGAATTCTCAGAGGAGCCAGCGGCTTCAGCACAGCATTACTGAGTGCCAAGATAACACGCTTGGAGCTGCGTCTCATGCAGCATGCCGCTACTCAGCCACGCTTCCCTGAACAGACTTCCCAAGGCGCATGGTCGCATGCTTGTCAAGATCCCTTTTCAGACACTCTAGTTGCTACTTTCTGTTTTTTTTGCTCACAGTATAATTGTGTAGCTCCTTCTGTGGTAGCCAAAATCCCATATCATCCCTTTTTTGACAGCTCTCAGATTCAATGGAAAAATACTCAATAAACAATCTGACCCCCCATCTTCCAGGGTCTTCTCCGCATTGTGGCCTGTGCTTCCTTGGTCACGCTCCAGGTTCTTTGGGACCGGAGCTGGAAAAGCATTTATAACAGTGTTTCCCAACCCGGTCCTTGGGTACCCACAGCCGGTCCACGTTTTTGCTCCCTCCCAGATGGGTTCCAAAGAATGACTGGGAAACACTAATTTATAGAAAAAAGTAGATGTTATATATTTGAAAACATTCAAAGAACTTGACTTGAGATATGCTCATTTAAATATGTAGATTTTTAAAGAACATTTTAGTGTTAGAGCCCAGGTGTCAGTTTGTGTTTATGTGTGCTAAGGGGCCCTAGAGAGCACAAAGCTATTCCAGGGCCTCACAACAGACAAGCCCCAGAACAGAGAGGTGAGGGACAGCCTGCATTAAAAGGCCATTAGACATGGAACGGCTGTAGCAGGTGGATGTGCCTCACTGCTGCTGACCGCTGATCCCCAGCTGGATGACCCTGTTTCTGAAGGTATAAAAACCCAAGGTATGTAGGGACAGGGTAAGAATGAAAGAATGGAGTGGAGCAGGGAAGATGGACAGAAACATAAAAAAACACAGACAGCTGCCTTGCACTTTGGTAGCATGCTTTTCGTTTGGCAAGCAAAACACTTTGCACTAAATTCAGGAGCCAACTGAAGTTTGCAAGTGCAAAAAGTTACAGGCTACTGGGGTCAGCTGATGTCTAGGTCTGGTCCTAAACCTGACACCAGGACGGTATTTGGCTGGTCTCTTAGCACTAGTTTTGCTGATAACTGTATTTTGATGGCATCAGATGATACATCCTTCAACATTTATATTTAGCAATGAATATGCATGAGGGAATACAAAAAAGCAGGGATTTACAAAAAACATTTTAAGCCTAAATATTTAATCACAATAATAGCCGTTTAGCATTTTTTCATGTGTTCTTTCTGGCAATTATGATTGTTCCCCTTAAAAACTCATGATTTGTTTGTTTCAAAGTTGATCTTCCTCAGCTTCTTTGAAAACGCTTTTCATAAATTGAATCACATCGCAAATCTATACAACAATGCAATTTTTGTCAATATCCAGACTGGATTTGTGTCTGTCTACATGCCATCTATCATTTCTCAAAAGGCACATGTTCACCTACCTGTAGCAGCTGAATTGCCCAATCCGTTGGGGTAAACACAGAGCAGGAGATGCACACATTACCTCACCTCTCATGCATCTGCTGGATGCAAAGTGGCCTAAATGAATGGGCTCTTGTTTTGTCTCAGCTAGTCATCAGGCCACCCAGAAACAGCCTTATCACGAGCTACAGCACACATATGATCAATTAGCCATCCGTATTCCTGAAATGTGGGATGATTTAATGGTGTCCATGTACCAACATCGTCGCAAACGAGTGTCAGGAAGCCCTTCACATGTGCTTCTCAGCAGTGAGCCATTTTCTCTCTAAAAGCATTAAACCGAAATCAAAAGATATCAGAATAATTGACACTGACTTAAAATACGGGCTGTTTTACGAATGCTCTTGCTGTGACTAATTGTAAAAGATCCCGTGCATTGTACTTGTCTTGGGAAAGCATCAGGAATATTCAATAAATGTTACGGTTCTGGCACACTGAGCTCAACCGTATTAGCATATTTTATGCAGGGATTCCATACATGCATTTTAAGGAGGTATTAATAATGGTCAAGATCAATTACCTGTCCAGTGTAACTGAAAATGACAGCTTGTAGTGAAAATAAAAGGGCTGACTATTCAATTCAAATGGTAATAATGTAATTGTAGCCCAATCACAAGTGAACAGATGTATATATTTTGCAGGGCCCTTTGTCGCTTGTGTGTCAGCGTGGTTACGCTAATGGCCGTCCATGCGTTCTTCATGCGTGGCCATCAATGCATAATCAATAGCTTCAAATGCATGCCTTCAGATACGGAGATCAAGTGTAATAGCATACAAGCTGTTAGATGTCTAACATATGAATAAAACATGACTGTCAGAAAACCACTAAGCATTGTGTTCATCACTGGGTTTCAGAAAATTGTGCTGGTATTAGATGTCAGCATGAGCAATATGTAAAAGTATTAAAAAAAAATGCCTACGATTCATCCCTGAGTTTTTATCTAAGTATCAACATTGATTTCTGACCTACAAAGCTCCCATAAAAGAGAAACATCTGTCTGTCAGTAAATAAGCTCCGAGTTCTTTACAGTGATTGGCTACTGTACTCACTAGACATTCTCTAGAGGACATTTAGGGCACCTGCTTCTCCCTAAGATTAGTGCAGTCTTCTACTTCTGTGAATGGCATTGAGTCCCACAAGGAGACAAACAGTTGGAAAACACTTTTAAAAACAAACTACTGACAGGATGTTTTTTCTTAAAAAAAAAAAAAAAAACCTTTAACCTTTCAGTGTCATAGTTACTGCCATAGGTCACAGAAAGTAAAATACATGAGATCAGTGGACTTGTTACAGTATAATCAGTGTCATTGTGTGATTTGGATTCTTATTGGCTGCTATGCATTACTTATAAAATGCATATAATATTGTATAATTTCTAAATGATCTAAATATAATCATATAATTATGATTGCTGTACACTGTGGTCTCTCACATATTTATTGTTTTATTTGACTTTTTTTTCTTCCCAAAACATTGACAAGTATCTTCTTCTACAGTTTTTCACCTCGGAACTACATTCTACCTCTCAAACGTTCCACCAATTAAGGACAAATGTACTTGTGTTTCTCTTCTTGATATTCCACTTGCATCTCTCATTTTCATCCCACTTTCTTACAACTTTTTCCCATAGACTTTTAGGGGGATTTTTTTCAAACTGCTTCCATTCAGCCAACATAAAACCTCCAGACTTGATGAAGACATCCAGTATGCTGCTGAAAAGTATTTAAGAAACCAGATCCCTTCTTCATCATCCCTCTATTTTCCTCCCATTGATCTTAATATAGCTTTTCTCCTCGTGCAGTTTTTTTTTTACCAAGAAACTCCATTCTACCTCACAAACATTCCACCCATTACTGAGAAGTGTATCTATATTTCCATCCATCCATATTCTGCAACCACTTGTTCTATTCAGGCTCATGTAGTGTCTACAGCCTATTTTGGAAGCTACAGGCACAAGGCAGGGAATGACCCAGGTTGGGGTGAAAGCCCAGTGCAGTCCACACTCATACACCATTCACACATATGGGAAATTTGGGAGGGAGGAGTGGCAGTCAGGAAATTGGGGAACACTGGGTTTAATAAAAAACACGCAAAACACGCAATGACCAGACTGGGGAAACCAACTGAAAAACGGACTGAATGCAGAGGACTAATGACAACAACCAGAAACAGCTGAACACACGAGGACTCCACCCCTAGGTTAACGAGGCGGTGTGGCACACAGAAAGAGGGGACGATCGGAGCAGGACAATTACTATCTGAAACTGCATGATCATCAAATCAAAGCAAACTTGTGGGTTTTTGAAAAATTTCTTGGGGTACTGGATAAGTTTTGGAAAACTCATAGAAATACAGGCTCACTGGTGTTTAGCTTGCGGGTTGAGTGGGGTGGGTTTTAAAAAAAGCCAACCCGCACAACACTAGAAAACATTATCAGGTGTGGTCTTACAAGACATACCAGCTCTGTAACTGTGAACAGTAAAACCACCTTTTCTTTTTTTTGAAAACTAAGAATGGTCATTCACAGAATTTTGCAGGTTCTGTAAAACTGACCCATTCAGCTAAGCCTGTGTATGTTTAGTCTTTAGAGATTTTGAATAAATCCACACCATATTTAACCCTTTCCCAATTATCTGTGCCATGTGTGGAAAATAATGAATAGACTTTGAAAAAAGAATTGTGGAGGTGTTTTTCGGTTTCTTTTGAAATGAAAAGAGGAAAAATGATCCATATAAACAAGAGGTGGAGATAAGCTGGAGTCAGGGGTCTGCCTGAGGTATGTTAAGTGGGAGGAGTTCAGGCCACGCTCTTTCCTGGAGCAGTGAGTAATCAAGTGGCTGCATCTTCACACTGTGCTGAAGTACGGTGGGAATGGGAACAGTGGACGAACCTTGACGTGAGTGTCCATGGAGAAGTGCTGCGGGAGGGGAAGGACCTTCAGGTGTGTGGATCGGGCTGATGTCCCCATTTTTATTGTGGTTTGGGTTCTGCTCGAGTGAGCCTGAAGAATGGACAGGAATCCTTGTGAGAGGTTTGGGCCCTTTCAGAGGGGCCTGGAGTCCTCCACTCCTTTTTTACAGGAAGCGTTAAAAAATTGAATGGAGGTTGGTTTTCTCCTGCAACCATTTCCTCTTGTGCAATATGATATAAGATGTAGAATTTTCTGCTGATGGTCTATACTGAGGGAATATATTTAACTGTGAGAAAAAAATAAAAATATTAATAGTGGTGTTTGAGCTGTTTTATCTCAACATATCATTGCTAAAGAACTGTAAGCTACCGCTAATTTATAAGCAAAATATTTTGTAGGTGGCATTTAAAGAGCTTCAGACTGGCAGGTCACCAAATTCCCAGCATCCCCAGCCTGCTCTGTTTAATGTTTCCAGGAGGAGCAGGCGAGTTGTCGTTCAGGGGACCCCCTTGTCAGTCGGTTAAGAAGGTCAGCCGGGATTCCAGAGGCCCGCAGCTCTTTGACGGCTCGTTCAAAAGAATGCGACAGCAAGGAAAACAAAACGCTGAGGCGATAATGATGCCCCGAGTCTGGCATAGCCCCCAAAAGGGATTCCCCGTCGTCTCTGGGGTTTATTTTATCAGCTTTTTGCCTGGTTATTGTCACGTCCCCGCCAGCTTTCTGTTTAGACAGTGGATGCAGAGGGCCGCATAGGTAGGAGCCAGCGCTGTACGGGGCCGTGGGGTGACCACCTGCGTGGGGTAGTGCTGGGTGGGATTATGCTGGCGCATAAAGCAGGAGACAGGGGGCTATAGATGCAGGAGTGAGGGGTGTGAAAAGTGGAGCTGACATGAGTACCGGGGGCCGGCAAATAGCCACCCCCCTGCACCCCTGCTTCGCGCGGCTGCCAACCGATCTTTCACAGGGCTGCTGCCCGCCATGTCCCAGAGGAGGGCTGCCCTTTCACATTCAAAGCAGGGCCTTCCACACCACCACCCAGGCCCACACAAAGGACGCTAATGCCCCAGCTCAAAGCACTGGAGAGGGGGGCATTCTCAGGGCCACCGGTGGGCCTGGGCGCTCAACGGCTCCCAGAGGTTTACCCCGCTGCCACCCCCCCTCCCCAGGACCCTTTTTGTATGCCTGGGAAAAGGACCACGGAGAATGTGGCATGCCTACATATCCATCGGAGGAGAGCTGTGGTCTGTCATGGTGACTGAAAAGACGTGATGGATAGACAGGTGAGCCGGACCCAGCCAGATCGTATGAGGAACACTGCCATAAACTGTCTGACATTTACATAATTTATCTAGCAGATGTCCAAGTCACGCACCTGTCAAGGAGTCAGTCGAACATCAGGTTTATATATAAGAACAAGGTGACATGTCTTACCCTTTGTGAAGAAAGAGGGTCTCATGGCAAAATGTCAACAGGCATTAAGTCTATAATAAATATTAAAAAATGATGACTTCCAGGTGATGAACGAGTCTAATGAATCTAACTTCTCCACACACGTGACAACAACATCCTTGTGACTATATGCAATGCAATGCAATGCAATTTTATTTATATAGCGCATTATTACAACATTACATTGTCTCAATGCGCTTTACATTTCTGCCATGCAAAGACCCCCCGATGAGTAAGCAAAACGCAACGGCAGCAAGGAAAAACTCCCTAGAAGGAAGAAACCTTGGGAGGAACCAGATCCAAAGGGGGAGCCCATCCTCCTGGGGCCAGCAGAATAGTCAGACGGATAAGACGGAACAAGATGGTATAACCTAGCTAATACAGGGGTTGAAACTACGGTCTCTATGTATATAAAAATTTTAATATAAAGTTTAACAAATTATTATATTACACGCTAAGTATTAAGTACACCCCAGCCTCTTATATTCGGTTTGAATGTTATACATAAATTTGGCAAAGCTTACCATGTTTGAAACGCAAATTAATAATTGAGATTGATTTAGTTTTTTCTACAATACACTTCTCATAATGATCATGTTTGTCACTTTGGATTAGTGAATAAAACATGTGTCATAAATTAAAATAACAAAATACTGTGTCAATCTTTTTGCGCTCATATACAGAATACTGCTACTCTCAGCTCTTTCCTGCTTCCTTTAAATAATTTAAGCCATATTTAGTATTATAATCTTTCCTTTCTTATCCCCCTTGACAAAAGCCACCACATGGATCATCTATCCACAAACAAAATGTCAGTTTTTCAAGCAACATGCAAAAAAATTTAAAATATTTCTTGGTAACTACTGGAATATTTAAATAGCAATACCATTTAGAAATGCATAAAATTTAGTCTGACCTCCTATATTGAAATTCTAGATACCTCCTTAATCTTGAAGTTTGTTAAATTTTCATTACTGCATTGTTAAGACCTATTCAGACTGGATTCATTTTAACTGGGGACATAATGTTATTCAAGTGAACTTCTTTCGGCAATCGTAGCCCAGTTCATGCTGTTACCCTCACTCGGTAACTGAATAATTCCTACCTACTCGGTAACAGCATCATAACTATAAAGTTACAGCTCATATTTTGTGAAGTGGAAATGGCATTTATGCACGAAAAATGGAGCTTGATTGGTTCCTTAGTTTTCCACATAAATGTCTGACAACCTTCACTTACATCATCTTCTGTGTCAAGGTCTTCTGCATGTGTGGAGCAGTACACCACTGCTGAGTACGCCAATTTCTAAGCTACCGTATGGTCGGGAGGGGAAAAAAAAGTTCTGCCAGAAGATGCCTTTAGTACCACTAAGACAATATCTTTCTGTTGGGGTAATATTCTCAGTTATGTTTGCAAAGTGGTCATTACCTATTGCTGGTTTCTGTTCTTTCGGGTTTTCAGTCTGATTCTGTGTTTTCCAGATCATTTCAACTCAGACAGGTCACTCGTCTCCCAGTCATGTGAAATGTGTGATGGCTTTATTTTGGCCCCCTTTTCAAGGTCTTTTTTCCAAACTAATAATTGTCAAGGTGCTTTGCTTTTCTGCTGACCTGGGCCATTAGCGGACGCTGGGTCAGACTCACTATAGTCCTGGCCTGGCCCACCTCTGACGGATCTGACTTGTGTCCCTTTGTATCCGCAGAGCAGGCGAGTCTGTTCGTTGCTCCCTCCTGCCTCATCAGCATCATGAGACACAGAATGAAAGGGTCAGCCTGTGCTTCCCAGGCCTGAGGTGAATAGCTTTAGGTATTCATTGTAGCTCTCTCAACTTGTCCTTTTCTTCAGCCAACCCTGTCCCAGGGGACAGTGGGCAGGGGCCTGTGTCTCTGGTCCATGGGGATCCCAGCTCTGCTGAGCCCCTCTGACGTTCTAATCATAACAAACTGGCAAGTACATTATGGGCAGTGCTGTGGCCGGGCCCCTGTTGGGCGGCTTCTTTTGTGCCCAAGGTAAGTACTGCAAATGGGATTAAAATGAGAGATAATAGTGAAGGTAAAAACGTGAATTTTATCATCTAGCAGATGAGACACTGCCTTTATTTGGGGGAAAAAAGTAAAATCAAACCCTGGCTTTAACTGAAAGCATCATTGATTAATTTGAAATTTGGTGTACATAGTTTTGACTGAAAACTTGCATTCATGTAAAAAGTCCCAGACCGGAAAACCACTGTAATTATTGGCCAGGCGTGTTTTTTCATTACAAGCTTAGCTTTAAGAAGGTGTATTGCTACCATTACCAAATATGGTTAGACCTTGTTTAGTTTGTCATCTTCTCAGTCAGCAATTCATGCAGATTTGATCTAGAAATTATTAACATTTTCAGTACAAATTTGTGATTTCTATATGTAAAAATAAGATCAACACATTCTCACTAGTCACATACTATTATATTAAAAATGTAATATTTACTATTAAAATGTTACAGTACAATACATTTAATTTTGCACTAATCGAGTATTGTGCAAAACTCTTAAGCAGGCAAAGTGTGATGTTTAAATGATGAGATGCGTCAATGTGTGTTTTTCAAGAGTCCGTAAAGTATCCCCAGGATTTTTTGTTCTTGACTCAGCCACTAGCACACCTTGTTTCGCTAATGAATGCTCCATTGATTTCTTTACCTAATTAAGTTGAGCTGGTGATGAAATTTAACAAATACATGAAATGGCTGGGGTGCCCCTGAGGAGTGGTGTTCATTTAGCCATTCAACAAGAAATCAGTAACTTTTAGGAGAACAGAAAAAATAAGCACTCGTGTCTACTAGGTTATGATGGAAACAAGCTGGAATACAACAAATTAAAAACTCTATGATGCCTTCTGTAGGAGAGATACCTTGGGATCCCTTGGGGCTCTCTGTGAAAATGTTGGTGCATGAAAACCTGAGACACTTGACTTCTCTCATCTGTAAGTGGCGAATCCAGCAAAATCTAATAATGGTTCGATTTACACCATAATCAGTTAGAGCATCTCTTGGATGAATCTATGGAAAAAAAGAAACAACAGAGTTGTTTCTAAAGCAAAAGTAGATTAGAGAAAAGTCTGTAAAAGAATAGGTCCTTGAGTATAAATCTTATTCAAGGCAAACAAAGTGGTCACAGCAAGAGAAAAGAGAGGCCTTCTCTGAAGATGAAGCCAAGTCTCGGGACCATTCTTCTGCGCAAGCCCCAAGAATGGGCTCCTTTGTGCGTAGCAGCAGGTAGTTCTGGCCAACCGATTCAGATTTGGGCTCTGGGCCTGGCACCCCCACCCTATTGTGGTGGACACACAGCCAGGACTCTGTTCCAAGATGCAAGAGGTCACGGGCCTGCTGAGGGCCTTCATACCTGTGGCAGATGACTTAGAAAGTTTAATTTATCTCCAGGATGTGGGCTCTTTTACGTACCATCCCGCTCTCTTTGTCCAGCCCCCAGCACCGGCGTGCCAGCTTGGGGTCAGAGGAGTGACCATGTTAAGCGTTTAGGCCACCTATTGTTCCACACCCATTAAGCATTAGATCATTTCCAGCCAGATTTATACAAAAAAGGGAAATGCTTACTTTAAATGTGGTATAACCATTTAATTAACTATTAACTCAATTATTCACTGTTATTCCTATATGAAAATGTGTTTTTTATTGTTTATAGCCTGTAGAGACCAATGCTATTTTGGAACTTGTGTATTTATAGTAATAGTATTTGTTGTTGTGCCTTTTATGTTATTTTATTGTTTTAGAGAATGTGTCCAACGGAAGGAATCGGTGGGATGTCTGATGGAAGCATCACAGCCGTCACTGCAGAGCTTTATCTGAGACTAGGAAGATACTGAAATCACTGTAGAACTCCCCAGATGATGATCGTGCAGTTCCCAAAGTGCCCTCAATATTCCAGGAAAGAATGTGAAATGTTTGCAAGTTCTTAAAAAAAATAATAGCTTTTTTGTAACCTTAAGCACAGGATGCACAAGGGGGACATTCCAGCAACTTTTACAAAATTCTTATGATCTGGATAAGTGCCATATTCCATGTCAGTAATTTCAAAATGGTTTAAACCATCTAAAATTTACATAATAAGAAAAAGCTAAATAATACTAATCAAGATTAAATACTGTTCCATTTCAAGAAGGCTTAAAAATTGTATGAGATTAAATATAACATACATAGGCAAGGTTGATGCTGTTTGGGAAGCTGGCTGAAATAAATTAATCTCCCACAAATATATCTTATTATATTTTAAGTTGACTGATAAAATGTGTTTAGAATATAATATTGATTTATTGTTAGTTCATTGTTCATTTCTCTGTAGGAACTATGAACATGGCAACAGGATTAGGAATTATATGAATAAAACAAAAGTACTAAACAAATACAACTTAATAAATTAATGAGTTTAAACTTTTAAATATTATCTTTTTTGTGCTCGACAGGGACTGCACTTTGTAATTGCAAAATACAGCATCACAGCAGTTATCTGTGAATCGATCCACGAAGGTTTTAAACTTGCATCTCCTTTAATATTTTCAGATGGACTGCATGTTTCCCACGTAGGAGTCAAGCAACCCTTTGCGTTACAAAGCTACCCATTTAGCAATTGGCTAATCGAATAAGTGCCCCAGCATGGTGTCCAGTGTGAGTGCGCTCACAGTGGGGTGGAGAGGGAGGCTGATGAGAACTTACAGGTACTTTTCATCTCGTCTGACAGACAGCCTCCTGCGTCCTGCTGCTAGAAATTAGCTGTCTGATTTCCGCTTTTTTTCAGAGTGTCAGCGTGGGCCCCTGATGGGAGATTTGTAGATATGATAACTCGATTAGGCCTTGGGATGGATGACGCTGTGGCAGAGAGCCAGCAGTGCCCCAGGGCCTGATCCCAGTGCTTAACCTCTCCTCAGGAATCTCTGTTGCTGCTGTTAGATGTCATGGCCCCATGGCTATCTACAAATCACTGGCATGAGTCAACATTTTGAACCAAGGAGGAACCAAATGGGCTATAGAGCAGCACCAGAGGAACAGCCTTATGCCTTGGCAGCTCATACTTCCACAAATATTGTACATTGCCAATGTCAAAAGGAAGTTGTCTGAAACTGTGAGCATCAATGCCAATAACAGGCAGCATGACTGAGTAGCCTAAAGCTGACCGCAAGACGATATGCTATATTACAAAGAAAAGATACTGATTCTTGACTTCCCAGACCTCTATGACACAACTCTCAAGGATCATCAGTAATGTCTTCTTACAATGGTTTGACTCATTGCATATCAGGTGTGGTTTGACTCACATTGCATATCAGGTGTGGTTTGTCTAACTTTACAAATACCATGTTGCTGAGCCTTACGTGGCAGCTCTGTTCAGTCAGTATTGTTGGCAAGAATCTGATGTTGCATCAAACTCCTCCGAAGTTTAAGAATACAGTTCGTAAGAATACATTTTACCATGGTCTTGATTTGTTTCTACATATTTATACCAATTCTTGAAATAGCGTTTAAATAACCAAGTATGGTTCTGAAGCTCGAGAAAATTGGCCTGTTTGCATTTTAGGACATGCTTTTGGGACATCCTCCTCTTGTTAGACAAAACAGCCTGACTGTACAGAGTAGCAACATCACAAAAACTCTGACATAACTATCTGATTAATTGTTTGTGCTTTTAATAAATAAAGACTTTCTAAAAAATCTATCACTGTCTTTCCCTGAGTTATTTGTGGTTTTAGGTTTTGAGCTACATAGTCAATTAAGTTCACATCTCTGCTTGCCAAACAGCTAAATGAGACAGGAATGGAAGTGGGAAAAAGTGGAGCCTCCCCTTTTAGGCCACACCATTGAGAAGGTTCAAAAAGACACTAAACAAAGGCAGCCCCCTTCGTGTCTTGGTGACTCCTCTCTTTGTTGCCCCCCTGGCCCTAATAAAGAAAGGGGGCTGCTCTTGTTTGCCCAGGAGGTGGTTTAATGGCCTCAGGGAGGACAATGGGGGTACATTCACCATGCTGAAGGCTCATTACAGCCCTGTTTCGAAAGGAAGGCATGGTCCTGGGGCATTCCCACTGAGGTGCGTGAATGACAGGGGGGAAAGGAAGCCATTGAGGTGGCGAGCTGGTTCCATCTGCCCCCAGTGCCTCCTTACCTCGCCTCTCTACAGGCGGGGCGCGGCCCCAGCACAATGGGCAAATTTAGTGTGTCGGGGCAGCCTGAAATGCTCACTTTGGAAGAGAATTGAAGGAAATATCAACACCGTGGTTGGCGTAGCGGATTCATCCCGTGGCCCCTTTTCATTGATTCATTTCTTTTCCTTTGAGGCCCTTCGTCCTTTCTCCCCATTCATCCCTTTTCTCTCATACTAAATATCAGATTGATGTTACTTTTCCCATACTGCAATGGGGTGAACAACCAGAATTGACTTAGTTCTGCCTATAATTCCCATTTTTTCCTAGCAGTGGCAGGTATTCCTGACAATAGCTTTAAAGTCATCAATCAAGTAAATTTCCAAACTTTGGATGAGAAAATCTGATCATTTCACTGCATCATATGAATGCTAAACAGTTTCATGGTATCTGTATCTGCTGACTTGCAGTTCATAGGACTGTTAATCTATTGAACTTAACAATTCACCAGGACAATAAACACTCCTTCATAGATGCTTTGCTTAGGAAAACAATGACAGCAAGCTGGTTGTGAAGTTTTCTCTTGGCTTTTTACTGTTTGCAGTCCTATTGAGGCAGACAAAAACAGAATGCCAGAGCTAGGAACACCATACTAATACGGTGATTGACGCCCTTTTGCCTTCAGAACTGCCTTAATTCTACGTGAGATTGATTCAACAAGGTGCTGAAAGCATTCTTTAGAAATGTTGTCCCATATTGATAGGATAGCATCTTGCAGTTCATGGAGATTTGTGGGATGCACATCCAGGGCACGAAGCTCACATCCCAAAGATGCTTTATTGGGTTGAGATCTGGTGACTGTGGGGGCAATTTTGGTACAGTAAACTCATTGCCATGTTCAAGAAACCAATTTGAAATGATTCAAGCTTTGTGACATGGTGCATTATCCTGCTGGAAGTAGCCATCAGAG
>JABFDZ020000037.1:11090461-11102203 GCA_019775955.2 Pollimyrus isidori
CAGGCCTGTAGTCATTTAGGCTGTCTACAGCTGTCTTCTTGGCGATGGGGATGATAGTGGAGGTTTTGAGGCAGGGTGGGATGGTGTTTAGTGATAAGGAAAGGTTGAAGATTTTAGTGAAGACTCCGGTCAGTTGGTCAGCACGTACTCTAAGAACCTTTCCATGTATTCCATCAGGACCTGCCGCCTTCCTGGGATTCACTGACCTTAGAAAACACCTCACTTGATGCTCCTGATGTGTCAGTGTGCCGGTGCTAGGGGCGGATGGAAGTGGTATAGTAGCTGAGGGCCTGGTCGTCTCAAATTGTTTCCGATCTCATACAGACTTCGCCGGACTTGGGCTCCACGCAAGCCGCAGAGACAGCGCAAGAATGTGGATAGGCGTAGCGCATTCTCGCATAAAGATTCTATCTGCATAAAACTGGACAAAAAATTTTCAGCAAAGTGTGGTCGACCTTCCTTCTGTTGATGACAACCAATGAAATGAGAGAAGACCGTATTGAAAACGTATTAAAACTCAGCCATCAATCACTCAGGACTTGACAAGCAAGCAAGCAAGCAATGGCTAGCGATCTGACAGCAGCAGCATCTCCTGAAGCCGCCCTACTGGAGCCTTTTTACCCACCAATTGGGCTATGAACACGACCGACCCTGATGGCGATAACCAAGTATTCAAAAAAGGGGCCGCATTTTCATCAAGAGGCGGTGCTTTCGATATGCTGGGGCCAATACACTCTGACATATTTTTTCAAGACAGGTTAATGCTAAATGGCGTCGATGTCAAAATTAAGATGGTTAGAAACAAAGATGAGTTTTGTCTCATAAGCAGAGATCCTGAACAGTACTCGCTCAAAATCGTATCGGCTTCCCTCTTTGTCAAAAAAGTTTATGTTTCGACGGCTGTCAAACTGGGCCACGCCAGCGCTTTGCTCACAGCAAATGCTAAATACCCGATCGAGAGAGTCTGCATATGAAGACATTTAGCATTGCTGCGGGCAGCCGCGTCTGCGCGCAAGAGAATCTGTTTCTGGGCCAGTTGCCTAAGACTGTTGTAATCGGGCTCGTAGACAACACACATGGGATTTATGGGAGCGTATGATCGAAACCCCTTCAATTTTCAACATTATGATGCTGAATTTGTAGCACTTTATGTCCATGGCCAGCAGTATCCCTCAAAACCGTTCCAACCTGATTTCGTTAGAGGAAATGTCGCCCGTGAATATTACAGCATGTTTCTGGCAACGGGGAGACATTTGAAAAACAATCCCCTCGCTGTTGACAGAAACGAGTACGTAAGCGGCTACACTTTGCGCCTATAACTTGTCACTGGACGCAGGGTGCAATCAGCATCTCTCTATGGTTAAAAGCAGAAACATGCATCTGGAGATGAGATTCCGACAACCTCTGGCCAGGACCGTCACACTGATTGTTTACGCGACCTTCGACAATATAATAGAGATTAACCAAAGGAGAAATGGCTTGTACGATTATTATTAGTCATGAACTCCCTGCAGCTATTGAATATCCTTAGCAGAAACCGATGGACCGCGAGGCATTTTTATGGGGTATTTGTTTGTGATAAGCTGGAGGAAGTAAAGCTTGATAAACTGCCCGCAATACTAATAGTCAATACACATCCTAGCACCGCCCCTGCAGAACAGTTGTTGGCGCTTTTCATAGACGGAACCGCAGAGTTTTTTTACTCTTATGGAAATCCACCCGATCACCCCGGCTTTCCGAGAATCATAAGGAAATTCAGGTTCAGGAACAGCAACCGGGTTGTTTACAACGCAAAGCAGGTTCAGTCCGATCTCAGCGTGACGTGCGGCCAACACTGCCTTTTTTATTTAATAAACCGCTGCAGAGGCTTTTCTTTTTCTAAAATTCTTTTGTTTTATAGCAATGATTTTAAAAAGAACGATGCCATGGTTTCTGATTTTGTTTCTAAATTTGAATATATCAATTGTGTGAAAAATGTGTTTACCGAAATACAAACTGAGATTTTGTTGTAAGGCTTTGAAAAAGTCTGTGTATGTTAAATAAAAACCACAAAGACAAAATATTGCGTTTTAATCCATCCATCCATCCATTTTCCAAACCGCTTATCCTTACTGGGTCGCGGGGGGTCCGGAGCCCATCCCGGAAGCAACGGGCACGAGGCAGGGAACAACCCTGGACGGGGGGCCAGCCCATCACAGGGCACACTCACACACCAGTCACGCACACATACGGGCAATTTGGCAACTCCAATCAGCCTCAGCATGTTTTTGGACTGTGGGGGGAAACCGGAGTACCCGGAGAACATACAAACTATTGTGTTTTAATGTTTTTCATTATTAATTATGTACAAAACATTTTAAAACATAAGCCAGTCTGGTTTTAAGAATTTCCGCGGGGTGCTACGGGGTCGTGGAGACACACAAATCCTTTTCATTTTTGGGGTGGTGGTGTCACTCGACACATTGGCGGCAGGGTGTTTGATCGCTTCAATGAAACGACGGACATCGTGTTTGGGTATGAGGCTGCAAGGCATATTGAACACAGTTATTGTAGAAACTTACCCCACCCCACGGGTCTTCGCACCTCGTCCACATTGCGAGGGTTGGTAATGTTTTTAAGTATCCACATTCTGTCCGATTTGTCACCATGTATATAAAACATAGTTTTAGTTTTTAAAAGTAAGTACTCAGTTGAATGAGTAGTGAGCAGGTCATATTTAATCTTAAGGTCCAGTCGTTTATTGAAAAGGTCAGGAGCTGGAGTACATGCATACAGCTGACCAACTTCTCTAATTTGTTGAGAAAATTCTATACGCTCCCTATGGAATTTTCGTTTCAACTGTGCGGTGTACGATATAATCTGCCCACGAAGTGCATCCCATACCATTAAAACAGACATGCCTGGTGTCACGATCGGCGGTGCGTGCAGGGCGAACAAAACGGGAATCCCAGGCAAAGCACCGAGGGATGAGGGTTTATTTCATGGAAACACACCGACATAGAGACTTCAATGCCGCGTCTGCCAGAACAGACGCTGGCGCAGACTTAAATACACAAAACAAGACACAGGACTGGCGAGCGGCATCGCCTCACAGGTGGTCACAATCGGGTAATCACAGGAGGAAACGTGGTGGGTGTGGCACACACAGGGCTAAACCGGGACGGACATCGCAGGACGTAACATAACCCCCCCCCCCCAAGGCGCGCACTCTGAGCGCGCCTCAGGAGAGGCGATGGACGGGACGGACCGGAAAAGCAAAGCAGAAGATCAAACAAAACCAGGGCACAGAACAGACACACAGAACTGGAACAGAGACAGAACCCAGGACAAAACTCCACACAGAACAGGGAACGTGGACAAACGAGGACGGGGGAGACCGAGGGAACCGAAGGGCCAGGACAAAATGAGGGAACAAAAGGACCGGGAGTGACAGGAGGAACAAAAGGACCAGGAGCGAACGAGGGAACACCAGGTGGCGGGACAAACAAAGGAGGGGCCAAAGGCGACCAGGGCGCCTGAAGGCCCCCAGAATGAGGACGGGCAGCGACCGGAGGGGCCGCAGGCCAGGGGGAGCCAGGAGCAGGAGGGGGCCCCACAGGGGCCATGGGGATGGGCAGAGGGACCCACGCAGGGGCCCAGGAGGAAGGCGGAGGGAACACCAGCGGAGGCGGCCAGGAGGGGGGAGCCGGGAATGGCGCAGACATCGCCGAAGCCTGGACCAGCGGGGTCCGACGCCCAGGCGGAGCAGGGGGGCCCGGAGGCGGCCGACGAGGGTCTGGAGGGGGGCCCGAAGACCGGCACAGAGGCACCGGAGGGGAACCTGGCGGCGACCACGGGCCGGAGGACCCGCAGGCAGCCACCGGGCAACGGCCAGGGGCCGCACGGGCGCGGCAGAGGGCAGGACGGGAGGGACCCGGACCCTCCTACGATGCCCCTACCCTTCCGAGACACCGAGAGGCGGGGACCCCGTTGGGCCCCATTCCTTTGGGGCACCAATGATGGTTCTGGGGGTCCCCCAGGATCTGGGGAATGTAGCCATTGGATCCCCGAGGGGTCCCACTCGAGTTCCTCCCGCTCGGTCTTGAGGGGAGAAGCGAGGACGTTGTCCGGGACCTCCTCGGGGGCCATAGCGTCTTGGGCTGGACCTATCCCGGATGGCTGTGGCTGCAACCGGGATGGGCGGAGCCGTGGGACTGGCATGGAGCGCGGGCGGGGCCGTGGGACAGGCAAGGGCCGCGGGACAGGCCTAGGGCCGCGGGACAGGCAGGGGCGTCGAAGGCCGCAAGGAACCCCTCCCCCAAGGCGGTCTCAGTAGCAGCGGCGGGCGAGGGCGCAGGTGTGACGGCCTCTGGAGCTGCTGCGGCAGCTGCGCGAAGCGCAGCCTCTGGGGTGCCTGCTGTGGGGGCCGCAGCCTCTGGGGCGCCTGCTGCGTGGGCGCTGTGCAGGGAGGCGGCGGCCGGCTCTGGGGCGCTGCGCAGGGAGGCGGCGGCCGGCTCTGGGGCGCTGCGCAGGGGGGCGGCGGCCGGCTCTGGGGCGCTGTGCAGGGAGGCGGCGGCCGGCTCTGCTATACGCTGGGCAGCGTGCTGCTGAGAGGCTTCCGGAGCGGCGGCAGCGGGTTCGGCGCTCTTCCCCCAGGAGAACAGGGAGCTCCCTAGCTCACCCTCATTTCTCCCCACAGGGACAAGGGAGCAGGTTCCCAGCGCTATCGCCAGGGCTTCCGGGTCCCGCCTCGCTTCCTCCTCGAGCCCGGGGTTCACAAGGTCGGGGGCGATTCAGCACACGAGGGCAGGAGCTCGGGAATCTCCGGCTCCACGGCCGCCTGCCTAGCACTCACCTCCATTACCCCGCGTTGTAGCTGCCGTAGCAGCTTGCGCACCTCAGCGGCGGGGTGCGCGCCATCGGGAAGGGATAACTCTTCTAGTATATCCCTCGCCCGGCTGGCCAAACAATGCAATCCGGGGTCCTCCCGTACCTCTGGATGTTTCAGCCAGTGGAGGACCTCATCCACGAGCTGGATATATTCCGTCTCCGGCAGCGGAGAGTCCTTCCTACGGAGACGCGGCATTCTGTCACAATCGGCGGTGCGTGCAGGGCGAACAAAACGGGAATCCGTTTTCCAATGAGGAACGAGGGTTTATTTCGTGGAAACACACCGACATAGAGACTTCAATGCCGCGTTTGCTGGAACAGACACTGGCGCAGAGTTAAATACACAAAACAAGACACAGGACTGGCGAGCGGCATCGCCTCACAGGTGATCACAATCGGGTAATCACAGGAGGAAACGTGATAGGTGTGGCACACACGGGGCTGAACCGGGACGGACGTCGCAGGACGTAACACCTGGAGACATATTTGTAAATATGGTGAACATGTGAAAAAAAGGAGTAGTCTCTGTCATTTGGATGCAAATGAAACCAAACATCACAGATCCTGTAGTCAGAGAGAAAATCCTGAATGAAGGAATCTGATTTGGTTATTGCAATTTGGAGAAAAATTTGATAGGCTACCCGCCCTCCACTGATTTTGGCAAACCGACTCTGGCCCTCCAGGTCGGTGACTTTAGCGTGTAGCTTAGCATGCTCGACGCACAGCGAGGTACAAACATTTTAGAGCTCCAAAACTCACTGACTGAGGTCATCGGCGGCGAGCTCAAGGGATGAAACCCGCTGACCGTGTTCTTCCACCATGAGCTGAAGTTGGTCCAATTTCGAGTCAAGCATGTTCTAAACTCCATGGTGAGCGTGCCACGAGTGTTGCACAAGCAGCTCAGATATCACATCCAAAGTTAGCCTTTTGATCTACATGGCACCTTTTGACGCCATTGTAACAAAACCTGGAGATAGCCAATAATTTCTATAATGATAGAGAGGTGTCATGAAACAGAATAGAGGGCTAAAAAACAAAAATAACTGAAAATTTTACTGGAGCTCTCGCACAACATGTCCACTCCATCTTCGTAATGTCCCGGAAGTCACAATTGTTAATTTGAAGTTGATACCTAAGCTACGGGTCCAGAGATTGGAACCTATTCTACCCCGTATCACCTCACCTAACGAAACTGGATTTATATTGCACTTATTTTTAAACTTAATTGTGTATGTAATATACTGTATTGTACAACCCACCTGTCACGCCCACCTCACGTGATTGGAAACAATTACAGGAAACTAAGGAAAACCACCATATTTAAGCCTCGCACTGACATTAGTCTGGTGCAAGGTATTATCGTTATGTACATGCTTAGCGCTCTGACTATTTCTTGTCTCCCCAGTTACGTTCTGTCTTCCTGGCCCTGCCTGCTTCTTCCTCGAGTCCTGCCTGCCCTCCTGCCCATCAGCCCTCCCTGTCAAGCCCCTCTTGGATTTCCCAGTGTTCATTCCTCATGTCTTTGGCTTGACCCACTGGATTCTCAACCTTTGGCATCCCCTCACTTGATGACGACATTGTATCATGTTTTGGTTTCTGGGTTCTAACAACGGCTCACGACTTCCCCTTTCTTGATCCCTAATAAACCTGGTTGCCTGTATTTGTCTCCATGGATCTTTCTGGGTAGGACACCATCCTTTTGTATTTCACCTGAGTCCTTCATATCCCTAGATGTGGAAAAGGTGTTTAACAGAGTGGAGTGGGATTACATGTTTTTTATTGAGGCCAAGAAGTTTGCTGGCATCGCCCAGCCAAATGTGGTGTTCTGTTACTGGGCAGCCTTGAAATTATTGGTGCGAGATTGAGGGCCTTTCATGACTTGACTGGCAATTGAGGTTAACTCTGTGAAACCTGTCACACTGCTCACCTTACTATTAATTTGCCCATGAACTGTTAAAATCCTCCTTAAGAATATTGCTATAATGTAGGAGCCACTTTGGTGCCCAATCACTTTCCTTCGATACCACATTATCAGGCTTTTCATATTTTCCCTCCCTCCCTGGTTGACAATGTATTCTCTGTTTAGTCACACTTGGGGATTGAATCTTTTAAAGATCTGTACATCGATATCATTTTTGCATTATTTCAATGGCTTTTTGATAAATATTTACTCTCTAAGGGACATTCCTTAGATACTTACAGATCCAAAGCTTTGTTGGTAGCACATTCCCTGATTTTTCCAATTCACCTGGCGATTTGCCTTTTGATATTTTCATGACATCAATGATGTCGCCAGTTCTCAGCCAATCTTATTCATATTGTCTGGCACAATTTGAATCCTCATGCTGATACTGGACCAATGTCTTTGATACTCTGAGTGATAACTGATGTTACAATTGTGCTCAATCGTTACAGAGCTATGATAGTATGTAACCACCCCTGTCCTCTCTGTCTCCAATGAAGAACAGTATGATTGCATTCATTACTCTTCTAGCAAGGACACTAACAGAAGTAGAAATCATACACTATCATACTCAGACCAATATACTTCCCTTTCACACCCACTAAATTTATAATGTTTTATTAAGCTTTTGAAAATCAGGCAATCTTTGTCCAGAAACTCAAATAAATTCATAAAGTTGTGCATATAGAGAGTTCTATATTGTTGTACAGTTTTTTTGTGTAGTCTTGTACCGTACACTGTTCTACAAACTGTTTTTTCATACAGTTCGCATTTACTTAATATACTGGACTGCGAATAGGAACTCAAGATTTTCACTCACTAGTTCACCCATTATAGTGATGTGAGAATAAAAGTGATTCATTTAAGTTGTGGGGTCCAAGTTCTAAGAACGTTATCTTCATCCTTTGCCTGTAATGTGTGTGTGTCCACCCCCGCCCATTTAAAATGATCATATTACAATAATTTTAATAACTGTGTATACATTGTCCCTTTTTGAAAAACTTAAAATTAGGGGATTGGGGGAGGGGGGTAAAATGTGCTAGTTTGACAGTAATTATAAGATTGCACCAGGCACTACAGGCACAAGACTTCAGCAGCAGTTTCTATGACTTACTCCAAACCTCTGGATTATTTTGTCAGAATGGTTTCTGAAGCCTTAAAAAAATTGGGTAATGCTTAAGAACATGGAGAATTTGTGATTTTCTGTCTGCAACAAAAGAGAGTCACACAACTACGTTGAAAAGACTCCTCTTCAGTAACATGCACACAGAGTGGGGAAAAACCAGGACTGATGAGAACGTGCCTGGAAGCCATTGGTAGTAAAACCAAGGCACGCCGATAGCCCGGCTAGGATGGTTATCACTGTCAGCCATTAGTGCAGTAAGGCTCCTTAGCTAACATGAGGAAAATCAGTTAAATCTCATGAAAGGGGTGAATTAAAAAAAAATCAAACCAAGGAGGCGCTAAGGCTAGCTAAAAAAAATAATACATGTGGAGTCCCAGTGATTTCTTTAGCCTGGCTGGCAGTAGGCAATTTGGAACAAGTCGGTAGGCCAATGGCATTGCAGAGATAAGATACAAAAGCTACTGTGCAATGGAACATTGGCTGCTGCTATTGTTTTCCCCATGATTGCATTATAACGAATTTTGCTAGAAAAATAGTTGGCATACCATAGTAGGCTGCGTGGCAATGGAAGACCAGTAGAAACAAGCTAGTGAAACTGAATAGAAATCCAGTGTAACTAGCCCATTCTGGGCCCTGATAGCTGCAACACCACTGCATTCGTGTCCCAGAAGAAAAGGACTTAATTGGATCTAGCTTAAAAGTGAAGCAAAAAAGCTGCGGAAAATCAACCCTTCGAGGCATGGTTTATCCCAAATGCATTTCTTTAAACTGCTTTTTTAAGGAGCTGACAATCCTATTACACTGTCATAATTAAGGGAGAACAGAGGTAAAAGCAAGGTGTTTATTGGATAAACACAGCTTAGTTTCAGTCTATGCAAGTCCAGTGCATTTCTACCCCCCCTACAAATTCATACTCTGGGTTATTTAGCGGGAAGCATATGATGGCGTTTTAAGCATGGATGCACTCAATGAAGGCATGCAACAGGACGGAGGAACATAAACATTTCATGTTGAATTTCTACGCCCCAGTCGTTTGATCTTACTAGTGGATTTTTGATAGGATTTTTTCTGGCCTTTTTGGAGAGATTTGAATCAATAAATGGATTTTCAGAATTCTGAAAAAATTCAGGTATCTGTTATTAGGACAGTGTCATTTAACACAATGTTTACAATCTGAGCCCTTATACAGTACTTTGTCCACCTCAATGGAATGGGTCTCCTCTGAAGAATATGAGCCTCTCAATATACTTAAGATCGAGCTACTGTCAAAATTTGATGGATCTGTTTTTTGCTTCCAACTTTGGACAAGCTGAGTCATCACGCATGACACTGCTGGTAAATTTTAATATTTTGTCTAGGTATTAACATCATATAAAAAAACCGCATTGGGCTCTGGAAAATCAAACATATAAAAAAGTGTGAGGAGGCTCCACAAACAGACTAATTTTCTGCAATGTCATATATATGAGACGTAAAACAAGAAAAATAGGACTATATTAAAAATTATTGCATTTAGAAGTATGTTGCTTAAGAAAATAACCATCAGTAAGTCAATAGCCAAACAACCTATTTTGGAAGTAGGTTAGAAAAGGTCAACCTTATATAGAAATTGTAGAAAGGTAGAATAACATACCCATTTAATTATGAAGGTTATTATATCAGTTAGGCACAAATTTGGTTATTTTTGTTATCCACCAGCTAAATTGAGTGAAATTACTGTAGCATTACATAATTGTATAATTATATTTTGATTTACTACAATGTATTCCAATTTGCCCCACACCTGAATTTCTCAAATAAGTGACACACCTACTGTAAGAGGATGGTATTGGGATATAAGCACAGAAGTAGCACTTATAGTCTCTAATGTCTGGCAAACCTCACATTAACTTTGCACAAGCACTGGAGCAATGTTGTGAAATGCTACTAATATTATCTTAAGGAGAATCATGAGGCAGCAAGATGTTTAATCAATACATTTATTTAAATGACTCATTTGTCAAGGTAATGTACCAGTGTAGATCAAAGAGCAGGGCCATCCAGTGTCTCTAGACCAAGTGGGGTTAAGGACCTAACAGCCCAATGATGGCATCACTCTGCCAGCCATGGGATTTGAACTAGCAACCTACCAGTCATAGAAACATAGTCCTGAGCCACACACCACCCAGAGGTACAGAGGTTGTGCTGTGGAATCAGCTTCCATATAAATGGCAAGGTAAGAGGATCCCAGTATCCCTGTGTGTGCTGGAGGCTCCGAAGCTACAAAAAGAGCCAACGGAAGGCAGCGACTTGTGTTGAACCACCGCCATGTACCTACACCATGCCCAGCCTGCCTCGGGGCTACTGTAAAGACATGTTTCCAGCCAGTTCACCTCCCGCCTCCCTGCTTGCCGCCGGCAAGGCTTTGCAGGAGGGCTCTGAGCTTTGGGGAGGAGCATGCAGCGTACTGTGCCAGCATCTTTTTGGAGCACATAAGATACTCATTCAGACACTTTGTAATGGGTCCCCCTGTGGTTCATCTCATTAGCCTCCCATGTGAGTCAGGACATGGGGCTGATGGCTGGTGTTAATGACCTGTTGAAGAGTTGTCTTTATGGAATATGCATGGTCAAAAGCTTTCCATACACATGAAGTAGAGATCATTGTCAGCCTAATTATGGGCCTATTCATGTATATAAAAGGCCCATATTGTTATTCACCTAGTAAACTACTTTTGCCAAATTTGCGCTTAGCCTGTGAAACCGACGAGCTCAATTTGGTGCGAAATCGAAGGGCTAGATTAGGCGGACGCTATGACATATAGATTGTCTCGGTGCGCCTTACGGATTCCGTGCAATTCCCTCTCAAAGTCGAAAAAAACTTTCTTTATTTCTTAATTTATATCTTTATCTATTATTCTTCTGCTGATTTTCGGCAATTAATGTGGGTCGTACCGTAGTGTCCAGCCAGACAAGCTATATATCAAAACGTAGTCCTTGATGGTGTGACGACTTCTATTACTTTTCTGAGTAGATCGCGTTACCATGGCGACGTTATCCACGACCAAAACACTAAAAATCCATAGGAATGCATTGAATGCTAACTTTTACCTGGCCACATCACCAAACACCTTGAGACCACTATCTTGACCCGCACTCGTCTTTCATCCCTCGTTCTCTCCCATTGACTTCAATGCATTTCAGTCAAAGTTTTCCTATTTGGCCAGTATTCATGTTAAAACCTGAAGACTTAATACTCAAACTCAGGACTCATCCCCCATCACCTGGCAATACCCAAGCAACCACCGAGCAATGCCTAGCAACACCATGGCAACCACCTAGCTACGCCTAGCAACCACCTACTGTACAAACCAGCTACTGAGACCCTAGCAACACCTTCTGACACCCTAGCAACCACCTAGTAACATCCTAGCAACCACCAAGAATTGCATATTAACACCCTAGCAACCACATAACTATGCCTAGCAACCACCTAGCAACCGGATACTGAGACCTTAGCAACGCCTTCCGACACCATAGCAACCACCTAGCAACACCCTAGCAACCACTTAGAAATGCATAGCAACACCCCATCAACCACCTAGCTACGCCTAGCAACCACCTAGCAACCAGCTACTGAGACCCTAGCAACGCCTTCCGACACCCTTGCAACCACGTAGAATTGCATAGCAACACCCTAGCAACCAGCTAGCTACGCCTAGCAACCAACTACTGAGACCCTAGCAATGCCTTCCAACACCTTGGCAACCACCTAGCAACACCCTAGCAACCACCTAGAATTGCAT